>BDIU01000334.1:0-35564 GCA_002118135.1 Trebouxia sp. TZW2008
CAGGGCGAAAGCTTTCGGCCCCTTTCGCTGCCGAAAGCTTTCGGCTACCTGCCCGCTCACTGGGCATTGTGCTGTGCCAGCGCCGATGCCAGGCTAGATTGCCATCGGAGTTGCCTGGAGCGGCTTCTGCAGCAATCAAGCGTCAGACAAATTGATCAGGCAACATGCCAGCGGCCAAAACAGGTCCGCCTAGCCCAAGGAAAGGCATCACACTGCCTGCAGGCCCACCTCTGGACTACTGCTTCTTGGACATTACCCGTCTCGATCGTACGTGTGCAGCTGCCGCAATTCAAGTTGCATATGCAGCGCGATGTAGCTATCAACTGCCCGTCTGCTGAGTGCTGTCTGTCCGGCTTGCAGATCTGAGTGAAATCAAGCCTGTTGGAGGTTTTGTCAAGGGGCAGCCTTCGTCAGCAGTGCAGCCAACTAAGCCTGGAACGCCTCTTGTGCCTGGAAGCAGGCCTGCAACAGCCAATGCAGAATCAGATGCACATCAACAGCCAGTGCAGCCTTTGGCCTCTTCGCCACCCAAGACTGTGCAGTACGAGCGCAACAGCTTGGCCATCAAACTTGCAAACAACCCTTTGACGAGCTTGAAAGGTCTTCCTGAGGCAGCAGCAGCAGTCCTTGATGATCCTGTGAGTGTTGAGGCCACAGCCGCCTGCAATCGCGCTGTTGCTGACCGTTACACTATGACTGACTGAATGAAGCACCCAGCAGCATAATCTACTGTCAGCATCACCCAGCAGCTACAGGTGCTTGCAGGCTGAGCTAAGATGGCTGGACTTGTCTCAGTGCAAACTGACAGGCATTCAAGAGGAGCTGACAAAGTTTCCCAAGCTGCAAATGCTGTATTTGCATGCCAACCAGATCACAAAGCTGAGTGAAATCAAGAAGCTGGGCAAACTGCCTTGCTTGCAGAAGCTGACCTTGCATGGCAACCCTGTTGCTGAATTGCCACACTACAAGTGAGCGCCTTAAATGCTCTTTGACATCCTGTCGTCAATGCTTAAGTCATTTGATAGTGCTAAAGCTTGACTGTGCCGGAAATGCAAGATGCTTGCCTTGCATTTCCCGCAGTTCCTATTTCTGCATCCAACATTTGCACTGCGCAATGTTGCAGATTGTCCACTCTGTTGCAACTCTTCTGCGCATCATGTCAATCAAAGTAAGCAAAGTGTCAATTGCTCAATAAGCTTAACATCTCAGGTGCTGTAACAGCTCAGGATTCTGGGTTGTCCTGTATGCAGGGTGCAAGTGCTTAGCTACCTCCCGCAGCTGCGGGAGCTTGACTTTGTGGCGGTCAGCAAGCTGGACCGGGATACAGTCAGTGTCTGGATGAAAGCTCAGCACAGCAGCCGCAAGGCCTAACCTTTTTGTACTCACTGATATTGCAGCAGACGCATGTCAACATGACTGTCTTTGCATGTAAAAACGTGGAATGCATACAGTTGGTTGCAAAATGCAGGTGATCCTGGGCATGACGTAACCATAGCTGTCTGTTCTATCAAGTTTTTGTTCCACGCAATGTGCAGCCAGATGTGCTGCGTGTAAGATGTTGTGCTGCGTAGCTCAGCATTGATTGTCATATGCATGGTTTATGTGTGCAACACCATGAGGTGTCGCATATCATAGCTGTGAATAGTAGTATGCGGTGTAACTTTTGCAACTGGAATCAGCAGCGTTGAGTCAAAGCATAACCAAGCTGACTCACCGGAACAGGGCAAATCTGCACCATGCAGATTGACTGTATACTGCTTACTGAGCCATTTTGCAAAGGTAGAATTAATAGCTGAGCCAGGGGAGCTTTACTTGCATATACAGAACAGGAAAGCAGGCTTCTGACCCACGTACCCCAATGTCAGGCCAGAAGATGTCACGGTGATACTCAATGCTGCAATGATTATTTCATCTAGGTCTGGCAACTCTGCAATGCTGATGCAAAAGCTTATTCTGCCTTAGCCTTTCTGCATCTTCCCTAGCCTGCCTTTCTGCTCTCAGGTCATGCACACTCTGTACCTTTGGCTGCTGTTTGTCCTTGTCATGACGCCGCTTCTTCCTGTCCTTTTTGTGCTTGTGCCTTTTCAACTGCGTGTCTGTCACTAGTAGGTCTGTGCCGGCTGTGAGCGCAATCGGCTGTCCTCTATCAGTGGCATGATCAAACGCTCGCGCCTGTGATGTTGTGTTTGCCTTTTGAGCATACCATGGCTGCACACAAAAAAAGTAGCATGAGTGCTGAAACCATCAACAAGGTACCAACATTTCCGTTGAGCACCATACTGTGCACACACAAGTAGCACATGTACTGGTATGTGTAACCATCAACAAGGTACCAACATTTCCGTTGAGCACCATACTGTGCACACACAAGTAGCACATGTACTGGTATGTGTAACTGTTGTTATCATTATTACCAGACTGTGCTGGCCTTTGCCTAGTGACTGTGAGTGTTGGCTGCATAAGACTGCCCTTTGACCATGCAAAACAAAGACAATGGCATGTCAGCAGCAACACAAAACCATCAGCTGCAATGGGCGAGTGTCGTCACAATGCATTGTTGTGATTGACTGCTATGCTGATGCATTTGCTGGCATCAGTGTCTTAGTAGAAGCTTACGTTACAGCAACAGGAATTTGAAGTACAGCTTTGAACCTGTACTTACCTGTGAGCTCATTTGGTGCCCAAGCTTGAACTGCTCGTCAAACTTGGCGTCGCTGGTCTGTGTATCTTTGTTGCCTCTACGCATTTGCTCCATCTTCTTCTCTGCCTGTGTAACATTGCACAACATGATACAAACTGGTGATCACAACGGTGCGACAGCATCCTGCATGCAGGCATGTGAACTTGCTGAGATGTGACACAGCTTGTACATGAGCACAGCGCATGTAAAACTAGAAATACTCACCGAGGCAGCTTGACATCTGCTGTTGACAAAAGCTGGACAGGAGGAATTTACAGATGTAGACAGCGCTGCTTGTATGGCAAGCAGGACAAATCAGACAGAAAGTAGCAGCAGGCAGGTGATTCTCTAGGGACTGACAAAATTGCTTGTAATTTTGCAAAAGAAAGTAGCTGTCGACCTGCACTTTCCAGGCAAGTGAAATTGAAGATCTGCGAGCCTGTCCTGAAAAAGCCTGTCAGACTGGCTGAGAAAAAGCCATGCCCAATCAAGGGGCCAAGCAACTGTTGCAGAGCTGACAGCTTGCCTGAACATCTGGGTGCGACATCTTGAGCTCGTCTTCATGCCAGAAGTTGATGTGTTTCAGCAGAGAACCTTTGTCAGCATTGCCCCTTGGCTGAGCCTCTTGTTGAACAATCACAGCTGCACTATTGTCAGACTGCTGACTTTGGTCTGTTTGCACTTGAGCTGTGTCAGCAGAGTCTGTGGCTAAGGGCACTGTATCTGCTGCTGGTGGTGCTGCATCAGCTGTATGATTCTCAGCCTGCACACTTTCTCAACTGAAGTGCGTACAGAGTTCACTGCAAGTGAATGTGGCACAAACATAGCACATCAAAAGCCGGTCTGCAATGTGACTTTCAGGAAGGCAGAGGATTTGGCAGCTGATTCATCAAAGACAGTGACAAGGGCACCGTAACTGCTGCTGGTGGCACTGTATCAGTTATGTGATGCTCAGCCTGCGTACTGCCTCAACTGAAGTGCATACAGAGGTTGTTGCAAGAGAATGTGGCAGTCTACAAGCATATAAAAGGCCTGTCTGCAATGTATGTTCCGAAAAGGCAGCTGATGCACCCAGCAATGTGACAAGGTCACTGTGTCTTCTGCTGGTGCCACTGCATCAGCTGTGTGATGCTCAGCCTGCACATTGTTTCCACTGATCCTCATGCAGATGTGATCAGCAAAGACCATAGAAGCCAACACTGCAGTGCATGGCTCATGAAGACAAAGAATTTGACATAGGCGCTGCACCTGCCGCTGTCTTGCTCTCTGCAGCAGTGCGGCCCGCCTGGCTTCCCTTTCTGCCTGAAGAACAAGTGAAGCATTTGGTACAATGACCTCTTGATATCAGGACGCCATGTTTACTCAAATTCTTGTTGTGGTAACAACACAGCTAGAAATATATCACTGCGTTCTGATTGCTACAGAGCATCCAAACAACAGCTGTCTGATGCAAAGACAGACGCAGTTGCTTCAGCAAGTAATTGTACAGACTTTGCAAAGCTTTATGACAACTTTCACAGGATTGCACCTGCACATGCCTCTCTCTTTTGAGCTTCTGCTCCTCCTCAAATTGAGCTTCGTCTCTGGAGACTTTCAGCCGATTCTCTCGCCCATACACTGGAAGCAAAAGCCTCTAAACAAAACTGGCAAACTCTAGCTATCAGACTCTCAGCAGGCGACAAAAGACAGACCGTTCCAGCTCTTCTGCGGGAGGATGTTCAAGCCTCCGTGACCTCCCATCTTGTTGCTGTGGTGCAGGCAGCCTGGTTACAGCTGCGACACTGTCGTCAGCTCTGCGATCTTAGCGAGGTCCTCTCTGAGTTCAAGTGACAAGCTTCCAGAGTGACTGCCCGCACGAGAAAGCACGCAAAGTCAAAATGAGAGCTGCAGTAGCGGTTACAGCGTCAGCGAGTTGCTTTTCTTTACCTTTGTTGTATAGCTCGACTCAACTGCCTTGCAAGGTCAGATCACTTCATGGGACTAAATGCTACAGTAAATGCACTTGGCAAATTGTGCATGCACAAGGCTTGCTTGAGGCCCTTATCATCAATTGTGCTTGCTCGAGAGCACTTTTGTAGAGCCACCAGTCATCATCCTTGCACCGACCATGCGCCACAATGCAAATACCAATCTTCAAGAGCGTGCTTTGCATGACTGTTGCATGCAGCCATGCATTAGTATCAGCGCAGCAACGCTGGTGCGCCAACTGCCGTAGTGTTGTGCACTGGCTCAAAACAAGCATGCAAGCATTGAATGTTCCAGTGTTGCTTGCTTCTGCATGCCATCTGCATACCACGCAAGACAGGTGCAGATCTTACATCAAATGTTCAAGCTGCAGACTGTGTACTCAAGTGTGGTTTGGACCCAATCAACACTGTAGTGCCCAAATGCTTGATGAGTTCAAGTTCAAGGCACATGTGCACAGAAACAGACACCGTTGCTGCTATTACTGCGTGCATAGACCCCATCGCCACCCTGCAACTTTCAACAGGCTACTAGTAGTATACATGCATGTACACATGTAGCTGTACAGACACAGCAGCAAGCATTCAAGTACATTGCTGTCATTTGTTCTCCTGGACAGTGACTCGCTTCAGCAATGAGCTGTTGGAGTCACTCTAGGGTCATGACATGTGACCTGTTTTTGAACCGCAGAACAAAAACTTGGACAAATCAATCAGGTGGCTTTGAAGCCCATCGCACTTTCCACAGCTGGGTTTCCTCCCTTCTCTGTGTTTGTTTTCTCCTCTGCAGCAAACCAAACACAGACTCAGTTACACAGAAAAAGGCTCTATATAGTGTATACACTTGTCCATGCGCCGTTTGGCGATTTCAGCAGACTTGCATCGATATCAGGCAAGAAGCCCAAAGGGTGCTCACCAGCTTCATCACGCTCTCTTTGAGCCATTGTCCTGTTGTCGCCTTTCAGATGTGTGGAGTAGTCATCTGACTTGTACATCTCTGGGTTGGCAGTTGGAGTCCGTTGTATCCCAACCTTCTCAACCAGCTTGTCAGTGATCTGCAAAAACATATCCAGCTCATGATTGATCTTGCGATCGATGCGCAATTTTGCCGCACCTAGCTAACAAGTGCAGAAGAGTTGCTGCCGCCGGCATTGCATAGCCTGTTTCCGAAAGCGCTGCAGAAGGAGGCAAGACAGCAGATGTGAAGCGAGGTCGAGATGACCGACCTTGTTTTTGCCGAGCAGGCCTGCCATAGTGTGAAACCTTGTACGACCTGCACACGATCGCACACTTGTGCAGACATGGTCCAATGAAGCGACAGTAGCTAAAATGGCTTGATCTTTCAAAAGGGGTACAAAATTGACGGCCGGCTACAGCACCGTGTCGTAGCAGCCGGGCAGCTTTGCACCAGCGATATTCAGACGTTACCTTCTACGCGAGCTCGGACCTGCACTTACTGTAGAAGCGATGCTGCGCACGACCCTATGCGTGCCAGTTGAGTGTACAGTTAGTTCAAGTCGAAACCTGCAGTGCAAACAGCAACATCTATTGCAGCCTAGGCGGAAGTCAATCGCGCACCAAAAGCGAGAGCAGAGTCCGGGCTGCGCGTCTTACCGTACGTAGGAAGCAAGTGTGACCTTCCTCCCTGGCGTACGATCACTGCAAGAAGCAGGCCTTGCATGGGCTGCTGATACTAAATGGATATTTTACTAAAATCTGAGGCAACGCATTTATCCATTCCAAGGCCACTTCTTGAGCACTGTCTGTATGCTAGCATTTAGATGCTGACCCCCATGGAATACATTGATTGCAGCGTTATACTAGCTTTCTGGCCTCTTCTGTGTGAGGTCTTCCCTTGAAGGTGTTGGCGTGCAGCTGCAACATCCAGGCTCTTGAGGCAGTGCGCACAGCACATATAAACGCAGGTGCTCATATGGCTACTTGGGTCTTTGGGACGGAGCTGAACTGTGAAAGTAGGCCCCAACTCGAAGTAAAAGCCGGGCTGCGTACATCATTGCAGGTGGCTTGCATAGCGCTAGCCACCGCCACCAGCTGCCTTCTCATGCAAGCTTCAAATACTGTTCAAGTCTTGCACTGTTGCACGTCTGTGTTGGATCCTCATGTGTGTGCTTTGCCAGTTATCACAGAAAGTTGACTTACTGACTTTGCATACTTGCAGTGGAAGATAGTCACAGACTGGTTGTCTGGTTGCAAGATGGCAATGTGCTCTGGCACCCACGTCTTTGGGCGCAAACAAGCAAGCGTTCTGCTTGGCAACAACATGTACATTAGAAGGCAGCTTATGAGAAACGGAACACTATGTTGTGGCTTTCCTTGGGGGTGCTGCGTAACCTACTGATATGCTGTCTGCTCTGATGCACAATGTGTTTCACAACGTTGACAAGATGTGCATATCCCATGTGCATTGCCACTGCTGCCACTTTACCATGACTCAACATGATGATGTTACTGCTACCATGTTTGTTACCCTTGAATAACCAGGCCTTACGATTTTGCAGCTCACTACACAAGTACAGAATTACAGATCCATTGTGCCTTTCTAGTCTAAGCATCTGCAGTGAGGTGATAGTCTATTTGCACTGTCAGAGCTATTAACAGGATGACTATGTGCAGCATCCTGCAGTGTTTTGATTGGCAGCATAGCGCTCTACCGCTCCTGTCTAAATCAGGAAATGAGCCATCCTGTTGAAACCTGATGCCACTCACAGCACTCACATAGCCTGCACTGCGTGGGCCGTGGCCGTTGCATGGCCGAGACACAAATGCAGAGAACATGCATGCACGTAGATTGTATGTCAACACTGTTGTATCAAGTCAGCTTCATATCATCCTCATCAAAATCGTCGTCAAACTTGTTGAAGAAGTTCTGATCTACTTTCTTTTCGCTCACATTCGGGCCCTCTAGACCTTCCATCATTTCTCTGTCTTGATCCAGGTCCAAAAATGCTTCATCGTCCTTGCCTATCATGCTGGTCGCCGGGTCCCCATGTTGGTGTGCACTGCGCCGTTCTTTACCCTTGTGCTCGTCTCTGGCATGTCGAGATCTGGGCAACATCTGGTCCAGCTTCATGAGGAAGCGCTGCACAGGTTTGCCAGGTGCGTCAGTGTTTGATGCGCAACTGTAGAAGAGTAATCAGGGTCGCCAGGAGCAAGCAGGTAAATTGAATGAGCTGCACGAATTGACACGGTTGCCTGGCGACTCTGACGACAATGTGGACGCGAAATCAGAACTCAGTGGCTGTTTCTACCCAATGAGCAGTGATGGCTTCGGAGCGCCATGCATACAGCAAGCGAGGCTTTCTGACTGCATCATGACCTCGTCGTGACACCGATCGAGTGCACACGCAGACCTTGAGGGTTGTGAAGCACCAATTCAATCAGCGCGAGTCATTGTGACTGAGCATAGCGTCGATGACGGCAGTCTGTGGCTGCATCGACCCTCCAACCTGCAGTGGCAGACCTGTTACGCAGCTTGAGCCAAACAGGATTCAGAGCGGCCGCAGTGTACCTGCTCGTAGCAAGCTTTCTAAGCAACACCGGCGAAGGCTGTCAGGCAAGCAGTTGGTTCTCCGATACCCGTCAACGCAACTCTAGCTGAGTTGACTGCTTGCACTCAGGCTCTGGCCTATCGTGTCGGAGTACTCGCCAGGACTTCAAGCCCGAGGATCAGACTATGTATAAGCCGCTCAGACACAGGCCGTACAACGATCAGCATATGCCAGACGACTGGTTGCCTGAGACTGACGACTGGATGACAGTCACTAACAAGAGCTATCGTAATGGGAAGCCCTTTGAGGAGACTGTCAGCGCAGAACTGCTGGATGCCATTTTTGATGAAACACTTGAAGAGAGTATTGTGCCGGCAGACATGCAGTTCTGGTTTACAAAGCCCCCAGGTATATCCCCATGTCAGGACAGATCTCTGCAAGAGATTTGGAATGCTCTTGCTGTTATTTGCAGCTCAAGTATATTGACCGCAGGCATCTGCTTGTAGGGGGTTGGTCAACAGGTCATAGGCGAGTACAAAAAGCTAAAATAATCCCCGGCGGTGACGAAAACGCTGAGCATTTTGGAACAGGCCGGGTGACTCATCCTACCTCTAACACGCACTACATTCATGCATAGGCATATTTTGCACACCTCTCCTGTCACACATCTGACACTGCTGAAAATGCACTTGACTGCATGCATGAACAGCTTGCTCACCTTACCCTGCAAGTCTGACAATGATGTGCAGACAAACACCTCTTGTGGGCTGCAAGTTTCTCATTGTTGTTCAGACAAACAAACTTTTGCAGGCTGCAAGTTTCTCACCGCTGAGCAGACGATCACCCTTTTGCAGGCAGCAGAGTGTTTATTCCTGTGCAGACAAACACCTTTTTGTGCACTGCATGTGTCTGATTGCTGTGCAGACAGTCACCTTTTTGCGGGCTGCAAGTCTCTCACTGCTGTGCAGACAAATGCCTTTTTGTTGCCTGCAATTGCCTCACTGCTGTGCAGGCAAACACCCTTTTGTGGGCAACGCGGTCCTCGTTGTGCTGTGAAAACTGACGCCTTTTTGCGGATGCAAATTTCTCACTGCTGTGCAGACAAACACGTTTTTGTGGGCAGCAACTTCTTCACTGCTGTGCAGACAAATGCTTTTTTGTGGGCTGCAAATGTCTCATTGCTATGCAGACAAGTACCATGGACCTTGTTCCAGGCCAAGAGTTCACAGGGACCATTCTTGCTGTGCAGACAAAATCCGTGGGCTGCAAATGTCTCATTGCTATGCAGACAAGTACCTTGGCCCTTGTTCCAGGCCAAGAGTCACAGGCACCATTCTTGCTGTGCAGACAAAATCCGTTTTGTGGGCTGCAACATTCTCATTGCTATGCAGACAAGCACCTTAGACCTTGTTCCAGGTCAAGAATTCACAGGCACCATCAGGAAGATCATGCTTCATCACGGCGCGTTGGTCGACATTGGAGCACAGCATGACGCGTAAGTGTCTGCATCATCTGCATTGCATCTGAATTTAGGCAATAGTTCGACATACAAGCACAGCATGATGCGCAATTGCCTGCATCCTCTACGTTGCGACGGCAATTAGACACTGACTTATATGATGACGACACGATGCACATAAGTGTCTGCATTGTCTGCGACGTGACTGAAGTTAGGCGGTGTGACGTAGGAAGGTGGCAGGATGCACAAGTGTCTGCAGTGTCTGCATTGCAACTGAGATTAGGCAATTTGACATGCGAGGGCAGCATGATGCATCAGTGTCTGCATTGTCTGCAGTGCAATTGAACCCAGGCAGCTTTCTTGCTGCATGTCCCTTCATGAAGCATGCGAACTTTGACATCCCCACTGGCGCTGATCTCTCCAGCATCCCATGCCTGACAGTATCAAAGATATGAACCTCAGTCATTGCTTGTGATAATACTCGGCACACGCAGCTGTGACCATCTCTGCATGCATTGCAGGCTGTTACCCTGCACACACTTCAATGATTGGACTCCTGATGCCATCAGGACTTGTGAAATCTTCTCTGACGTCCGCATCAGGATCCACAGAGTAAGTCTCTTCGCATTCCTGCGCAGCATGTCATCACTCAATCAGACACTTGGCAGACAATCGTGTATACGGACCTCACCTCCCTCCATGCTCAATACAAGTAATTTAGGATAGCACAGGACCAAACGAGTTGGAGACAGTTCATTGCTCCAGTGTGTACGTAGCTGGGCTTGCTGAGCCTGTCTAGCACACATTCAGAATGAATGAGTGAATGAACGAACGAACGAATGAGAATGTCATCACTCACAATTACACCGCTGAGCCTGCTTTATTAGCCATACAGCGTGCCTAGATTGACAACTTATTGTATGGCCAGTGAGGCTTTCTGACTGCATCCTGAAAGTTGATGTGACAATAAACAAATGCATATGCACATTTGGAGGGTTCTGAAGCTCCAGCATGCTTTGCTCAAGTGTATAGCGGCTGTGGGTCCTGATCTGTCCAGGTTGCCTCAATTCATGCACAAAAACGTGGGGCCTGCAATGTTGCATCTAGAAAAAAAGAAAAGTCTACAGCATTAGGCGTCATAATGGCAGCCTCCAGTTGCAGGGGCAGCCCGGGACTGCTGTTCTTGGAGCAGTAATCACAGAAGTTGCATCTAACAATGTGAAAGAGCTGAGTGTCCTGACGGTGCTTTGATTGACTGCAGATTGTTCATTCGCCCATCTGCAGGTTCCCGCTCATAGCAGAACTGGCCCAGCCTGAGCTTCGTGTGATGCTGTGAGATCCTTTGAGCGCCACACATGCTGTGCCCAATGTTGCCTGCCCTGTCCAGTTTGCAGTCTTTGCTCTTGCCGGCTTCTTTCATATGCTCAAGCTCAGACCTTTTCAGTTGTCAGCTCTGCATGGCATCATTATTATTGCACAATTTCATTCCTGTAATGAAGCAATTTATAGTGCTATGTGTGCAATTTGATGTGGGCCGTACAGTCAGGACAGTATACATTGACCGCCCAATGCTTGTTTTGTTATACTTGCACAGTTCAGTAGTTGTCCATATCTAGTGCCAGGTGCACAATGGAAAACAGTAGAAGCAATACAATGCAGGTCAACGCAGGTCAAATGTAAGTCACTTGCATATTGTTTACAGGCCAGGCGCTGCAGACTATTCGCCTTCTTTTGACTTGCGTGGTGGTTGGGCATATGATCAGCTAAGAGTGTTGACCGGGCGAGACATGCGAATCATGACACAGCTTGACGAAGAACAGAAGGATGGTCTTATGAAGCGCCAATTCTGGAACCCGGTGTGTATCTGTACAAACAGCATTGCTTTACATGCGAGGCTGTATGTGAGAGAGTGCGCACAGCTTGACATAACCTGTTGCTTTGCTGTGAGCAACAGTGACACACCAATCTGTCAGTGCACTCAGCTTGTCATATCTTGTTGCTGTGCTGTGAGCAACAGTATTGTATCAGTCCACCAATGCACTCAGCTTGGCATATCCAGGGGTCTTTGCTGTGAGAAACAGTGACATACCACTCTGTCACGGCACACAGCCTGTCATATCTTGTTCCTGTGCTGTGAGCAACAGTATTGTATCAGTCCAACAATGCACTCAGCTTGGCATATTCTAGTGCTTTGCTGTGAGGAACAGTGACATACCACTCTGTCAGTGCACACAGCTTGTCATATCTTGCTGCTCTGCTGTGAGGGACAGTATTGTATCAGTCCCCCTATGCACTCAGCTTGGCATACCTTGTTGCTTAGCTATGATGTCCAGTATCATCTCACTCTCTCAGAGCACAGCATGGCACGTCTTGTAGCTTTGCTGTGAGGGATAATAACACAGCACTCATTCAGTGCACACAGCTCGGCATATCTTGTCACTCTGCTGTGAGAAGTAGTAACATACCAGCCTTCCAAGGCACAGCTTGGTATATCTTGTAGCTTTGCTGTGAGGAACAGTAATGCCTCTCTCAGTGCAAATGGCTTGGCAGATGTTATTGCTTTGCTGCCAGGAACAGCGACGTACCACTGCTCCACAAGCATGTATTTGAAGTTGGGGGATTTTGTGCCAGAGCCTGATTGAACTTGCTCCAGCAATCAGTCTTTGCAGTCATGCTCTGATTGCCCTTTGCTAGCAGCTCAAGCTATGCAGAGCACATTTCAGCCAATCAGTCAGAAACGTGTTGTTTGATGCTGCAGCGTGAGACCGATGCAGAAATGGATAAAAGATACTCAGCTGAAAGCTTTGAAACCAGCGAACTCAAGGACAGAGTTGCGGATATGGCAACGCAGATTTATCATTCAGCTCGGCAGCAATACGGCTAGTCTTGACGGCAATCACATGGGCTGGTTTGACATGCTGCCAACACCTTGTTGGCTGCACAACTTGGCACAAATTCAACACTTTGACACTTGTCAGCCTTGTATTTCGGCTGCTGGCTGCAAAAGCAGAAGACGAAATTGAGAGCCTTGATCAACGAATGCTACAGCGGTGACATTGCTCATTCAGCAATTCCATTCAGTCTATACCAGGGCAGCAAAAGGCCAACGTCAGCGTGCTCAAGGACACAAGCTCAAAAGGAGTTCATCTTGATTACCAGACCTGTCAGCGGTCAAGATAGTGTTATGTACCATAGGACTTGATGAAAGTCAACATCATTGGTTCATGTGCATAGCATCTGATGATGTGACAATTGCTATAGGTGCGTTTCTCTGCACGTGTGAGGCACCTCACTGCATGCATGTTGATGGCCCTATTATCAAGGGTGGCTATGCTTGTTATGTAGCAGATGCAGCACATGTTCATTCATTTCGCAAGCGTTGCTGTTGCCTGCTGTTCCACGTACAGCCTGTTTCCTTATTGTGTACACATGTGTCACTGATCCCCTGAGCACCGTTTGATGTGACATCAAGCAACGCACACGGAACTTGGCACTTTTGCGAAAAGCATAATGTTTTGATTTTGATGCATGCCAGAACGATACTGCATGTCAGCTAAAAAGGCACCGTCAGCATAGAAGCTGGCATTGATTGCAAACAGTTGTCGTTTGGCTGCATCATTTGTGCAGTTGACTGCATCGGCAGGGCAATTGTTAGCTGACCCATTACTCATGTTGTCACGAGCAAGGCAGCCCTGTAAACCTGACGTCAACCTTGACGTACTGTGCCTTACTCAGGTCGTGCGATCTCGTTCGGGCCAACATGCTAAGCGCATCTTCCTGCGATCGGCTGTGCAACTTTTTGCAAACCCGTTGACGCTTGCAGCTGACTCGGATCGCACAGATACGTAGGCACTATAGCTACGCGTTGCCAGCAGGGATCTTAAACAGGCACAATTTTGAGACCTGCGGGCTAAGTATTGCCAAAAGCGTACAGTAGAAGTGGAAGGCCATAAGCATGGCGACCAGCGCCAGGAACACGGGCCAGGAGCACGGCGAAATGCAGCATTTGGGAAGTCCAATCCTGAGCAAGATCCAGCAGGCATTCATGTATATTAGAAGCATTGCACTTGGAAAGGCCCACGAGGAGTTTTCGAGCTTTCGAGCTGTTGATGGTAAAGCATTTCCAACTGCTTTTCGCTTTCAGGTATTTCTGTTCAGTACAATGCAAGTGTGATCTGAACAAGTGTGATCTGAAGGTGTGCGGAACTCTTCCCTACACATTGGATGGGACAAAACTCAGGCTCGGCTTGTCATCTCTGCCAAGGTGAGATGGAGTCCTCTTGCAGGTTCTGCCATTACCTGCCTCTGCTGGCACATGCAGCTCTGCTTGCATTGCATTGCTTTGCACCGCATACAATTGCACATGACACCTGTTGCATCTGCATGCTTTTGTGTGCAAATAATAACAGGTCAGCAGGCAGCGTAGCATTGCGTCATCAAATCTGTCTTTGGCCCATGAAGTTCACGCTGCAGTTGTTACCTGATAGTCTGACTCTGATCAATGATTCTGTGATTTCCAGTGGGTTGGATGCCGCAGCTAGTATCTGATAGGCTTGCTCTAATCAGTGAGTGTACATTGCAGTTGATACCTGACAGTCTGACTTTGATCAATGAGATGAAAGAAGGCAAGATGGAAACAGCGTCCTGGTTGAAACACTTGGCAGCCGGGGCTCAGATTGAGTCACATTGTTTGAGCGTGTTTGAGTCTTTCATCAAGGCAGACAATGGACGTCCTGGCCTCAAAGCAGTCATTGACAACATGACAGGTGCTGTCTCATGGCTTCATGCTGTTGCTGTGAGTGAGCTGTGGTTCCATTCACGCTGGCAAGGGCATCAGCAATCATATGTCAAGGCAATTGTGATGTTTCGTTGATCTGTACAAGCACAGACTGTCAACCCATGCGAGGCAGTGGTGGAACAGTTTCATCATCATTGCGGACAGTATTGCTACTCACTTTGTCAATGCTGAATCTCAAGCAGCCTGACTGCTTGCCCTGATGATGTCAGGCCGGCATACTTTTGAAGACTGTCACACCTTGCCTATTGAGCAGAACACAATGAGAAGCCCTGACATGCTGCCTGCATTGCTAGGCATATTGTACCAAGGCGCATTGTGTGTGTGTGGGGGGGGGAGGGGCAGCATGTGTGTGTGTGGCAGCAAAGCTAATTAGCGCACACTGCACACCATTCAGCGTGGTCTGCACTGCAGGACACCACGCTTTGTGTGTATGGGGTTCTGTACTGGAGGTCTGCTGACAACTGCAGTGGCACAACTTAAAATCCCTGACACCTTGCCTGTGTTACAGGGCATGTGGCACCAAGGCGCATTGTCTGTGTGGGGTTCTGTATTGGAGGGTCACTGACAACTGTTGTGGCGACATGGGCTGCAGTACAGTACCCAACGGCAGATGTGCGCTGCATCTCCTTTGGTGCTCCAGCTGTTGGCAACCCAGCCTTCACTGTGGCCTTCAAGTAAGCATATTTTCATCGCTGACCTATTTGTGTCTGACGCTTCCCTGTGTAGCGCCTGTATAGTTTGTATAGAGCTTTGTGCTGGCATACTGGAAGCAAGAGGAATGCAAGGTAAGGCTTTAGTCTGCCAGCAAGTCCCCCCTTCGAACACCAGGACGCAGTATTGACAGTCTAGCTGTTGGGCTAAGTTGCCAGCATGAACTCCTGGAAATGCCTGCTCTTGCTGACATGTTACACAACAAGACCATCTGCAAGTGTGGTGTCTGCTGTCAGCAACCCAGCCTTCACAGTGCCCTCCAAATAAGCTATCAATCATCTGTCAGCAAGCTCTGTCTTGAAGTCCTTACCAACTTTAAATTCCAGCTCTTGTCACAGCCTGCATGACTGTGACAGCTACAAATTTCATGAGCAAACCAGCAGGCTGTGCTACTACTAGCATGACTGTTGAGCTGTGCTGGCAGGAACTCTCTGGGAATTGCCTGCTCCTGCTTACATGTCATGTTGTGGTGTTGTGGGTCAGATCAGTCTGTCTGCACAATGGCTCACCACTTGTTCAAGCAGTTCAAGCACTTTATACGCACAGTGCCTTTGTTGCTTCTTGGAGCCTTAAGACATAATATGTGTTTCTTCAAATGTGAGACACATAAGCAGGCAAACAAGCAAAGTTCATGCTCTCAGGCAGCTCAACAGCACATTATGTCAAACTCATGCATCTTACAGGTGGTTGGTGGGGATCAGCTACAGAGTCATGTTCAAGTGTAACCCAATGCCCACATCAGAGCACAGAGCAGGCAAAGCATGCACTGAAGCCTGTGCATGGCACTGTGTGTGCATGTGACAAGGCGTGCCCTGTCTTGTCATCCCTGGTGCATGCACAGGTGGCTAGTGGGGATCAGCTCCAGAGTCATGTTCAGGCGAGGTCCAACCCATGCTTTGAGTACAGAGCAGGCAAAGCATGCGCTGAAGCATGTGCATGGTGTTGTGAACAAATGTGGCGAGGGTGTGTCCTGTTCTGATCTCCCTATTGCATGTACAGGTGGCTGGTGGGGATCAGCTACAGAGTCATGTTCAGGCGAGATCCAATCCCAGCTCAGAGTACAGAGCTGGCAAAGCATGCACTGAAGCATGTGCACGGCGCTGTGTATATCTGCGGTGAGGGTGTGCGTCCTGGCAACCAGCCAAAAGCTAGCTTTGGTCAGGCTGACTATGCGGACCACTCTGCACAAGCCTACATGGGGGCGCTGAATGTCAACTGCAAGCGGCAACTGGACAGAGAGAAGTCAACAGGCATGCTGTCTGTCTTTTGCTTGTCACCTTTTTGCAAGCTCATGCTTCTGTATGGCATGGCAGAATATTCAAAAGCAGTCTGCACAGCTTGACTGGGGACGCTGCATGTGACCTACAAGCAGCAATTGGATGGAGAGAAATCTTGAAGCAACTCTGATCAAGCCCACTCAACTTTTGCATGGCATAACTGACCAATTGTGGTCCACTCTGCATACGCATACATGGGGGCCATCAGTGTGAACTACAAGCGGCAACTGGATGAAGAGAAATCTACAGGCATTTCTGATCAGGCTCACTCACCTTTTGCATGGCATACCTGACCATTTGCGGACCACTCTGCACACGCCTACACGGGGGCAATCAGGGTGAAGTGCAAGCGATCATTGGACCGGGGAAAGTTTGCAGGCATGCTGTTTTGATTCTGTCAGGCGTATCAGCTGTGTTTTGTTTGTCTTGCCAGACATTTTCGTTTTGTATGGCAGAATATTCACATCATTCTGCCCAGGCCTTCGTTCGCCTCTCCTTGGTTGTATGAGAGGATGACTTGCTGAAATGTTAATGACTTTGATGTGCTCTGTGCCGGTTGTTTCAGCCCCTTGGGTCCTTGAGCACAAAACAAGTAGCACACAGCATGTTAGGGGAATGGCAAGGCTCGACAGACGCTGCTCCTGGATCAACATATGCAGGCAAAATAATCCCTACGTCAATGCATTCATCGCTCCTCTGCTGGTAGCCCCAGGTCTCCAAGTCTCCCGTGTGCAGTCAATATAGGCACTGCTTTCACGTCTTGCAAGCAAAGTTGCATGCGCATTCCCAGACCCTTTGAGAAGCAAGGCATGCTTCTGCCTGCTTGGCATGGGCATTGGTATTGCAATGCATACTTGCTTGTGTTACATGACAGCTAAAACCCGCTTCAGAGGTATTTTGTAGCGCTGTCAAGGCAAGCAACATGTCAGCTCAACCGGCCTGGTCATATGTCAAAGTGGCATTCGCTCAAGAAGGCCAGCGTTATGATAGTCTTTAGCAGCCATCGTCAAGTGATACAAAGCGAGACTTATCCTTGATGCATTCCTGAGCACTGATCTAGTTCTTGCATGTACAGGTGGCGCATGTCGAGCCAAAATTGGAACTAGGTGTGTGTTGCAATGCCCGAGGGAGGCCTGCAAGCGGAGAAAGGCAGAGAAAGCTGCAAGGGCAGCTGCTGCAGCAGGAGCACAGGGCGACTTGACCCAGCCTGACTCACCGCCTGCTGAGCCACCAACTGCTGACTCAGCACCAGCTGCAAACACGCTCACGCCTCAGCTCTCCATGCGCGAGTCCATCAGCAGCATGGATGACAGCCAGGACGGCGAGATTGACCTGAGTCAAGAGTCAACAAGTCAGTGACCTCAACTGCTATCCTTGTTTTCAGGGTTTGTGCCTGCCTGCCTGTTGTGGTTTGTGCCTGCCTGAAGCACTCGTCCTCAATTTTGATACTGTCCTGCCATGCTCCTCTACTCCTCAGGAAAGTACAATCCTGAAGAGTATGGCCCCAATCTTGTTGTGCACAACTAGCACTTGGATTTGACAAGTGGGCATTGGGGCACACAACCATACTCATATTGGATCTCTGCATTGCTTTTTGTCATGGGCCCTGCCATGCTATGCATGCTATGCTATCTTGCAGCAGCTGACATAATGGCCTTGATGATGTAGGTCTGACATCGTACATGAGAGCTGGCATGGGCAGCTTGGTGTCAGACACAGCATGCCTCAGTAAGGCTGCTCTCAGCACCACAGCCAGAGCGTTCAGGAAGCTGGGCACTAGATCTACCCACTCCACCCCATCAGCGCACACTGCTGCTGACGATCTCCAACGCATGTCAGTCAACAGCGAGAACAACCTGGACAGGGCCATGTATGGCGTGAAGTATGATGCTGACATAGCATCTGGCAAAATTCCGCTTTCCAGCGCTCTGAACCCAGCTACAGCATCTGATGCTGTGCCTTCAGATGCAGCACCAACGCAACTGATAGCGCAGCAGCAGGCGTGTGAGGACATCTTTGCATGTCAGCTACAGAGCGCTATGCCTCCCAGCATTGAGGAGAGGTGCCCAGAGGTTGCGGCTGCTGGAGGGATGTTTCATAAGCTTATGGTTGACAGAGGGCTGGATACTGAGGACAGTGACGTGTACAAGCAGTCCTTGCCTGAGCTGGTCAGAATGACGCCAGATGCCAAGGGAGCAATCTCAGGTGGTCGGTTACAGCCAAGTCACTCAGACCAAGCTACAGGCAGCCAGTCTGCTGCTGCTGCTGCTGCTGCTTCTGGAGGTGGTGGCAGCGGCACCGGTGGTGGTGGCAGTGGTGGTGAAGATCCTTTTGCTGCCAATGAGGCCTTTTCAAATTCAGACAGGCCACAGCAGAGCTTTGACATGAATGCGGCGTTGCACACCAGTTCAAATCAGGGTGAGAGCACAGCGCGCACAGTGTACGGTGGTGAGGCAGGCGAGCAGTGGGTGGGGTCACAGTCGCCGGATCGAGTGGCCACAGCTGGGGTGGCGGTGGCCGCTGAAAATGAAGCTGCAGCACAGGCACACGATGTTGGTGCTCTGCAAAGGCTTGAAGAGGGCCCTGACAGAAACAGTTTTGGTGAGGCTTTGCCAGCCATACCCATGCTTTGACTTGCACCCTCTGCTGCATTCACAAGCGCTCATTTCTCTGTGCGTCCCGCAAGCAATTGGCTAGTATAGCAGCTGCTGCATTTGGGCATGGGCCATGTCAGCATGAAGTGGTGTTCTGCTCACAGCAACTGCATTGCAACTGACACATTCCTGGCTGCTTTTCCCCCACGCTGCAGCTTGCTTTCTGCACAATTGTGCTGGCTTTTTGCATTAACTGAAGGATCCTGAGTGACTCATTGGGTTCTCTGCATTTGCAGAGGATGCGAGTCAGGGACAGCCGTCCGCCCCAAGACTGACTCGCCAGTTCAGCCTGGCAGACAGAGACAGCGAAGGCATTGACCAGAAGGACCTGCAGAACCTCCAGAAGGTCAGTTCTGCCTGTCCTTGTCTGCTGATGAAAAAGGTGCTGATCTGTGTAACCCACTTACTTTGATGCCTGGGGTACATGGACTTTGACAAGTCATATCACAGCAGGTCAGTTCATACGCCCTAGACTTAATGGTGGTGTATGCAGCTGACAGCGGCATGCTTCTTGAGTTCTCTGCTCCACCACATCTGTATGTAAGTATTGTCCAAGACGAGTTCTATCACACATGAAAGATCTCATTGTTTCACAGCGTAAGAAAGTGCAGGGTTGCTTTTCTGCCAATTTTTTGTCGATATTCATGTTGCCTCCACTGCTGTTCATCCATGCGACAGACGCATTATGTGACAAAAGCAGGAAACCCCAAACACACAGATTTCAACGGTCATTTGACCCTGTCATTCTGCACTTTGCCTGTTGACATGTCACTGATGAGGTAGGTGACATGTCATGCAGGTGCTGGTGGTGGGCAAGATTAGTCAAGCTGCCATACTAGCAGCAGCTGCCTATAGGAATCATGAAACCTTCAAGCGCCAGACTGGCATCAAGAACTGCCGCCTGATTTATGACAGGGAGCAGCATGATACAAAGGTGACTGTTCCTGTCTGCATGCTCCAGTCAACACTTTCTTGCTTTGACTGTCCCATTGAGACCTTGAAGCACAGCTGATCACATATCATTGCTGTTCTGATGGTTTTGTGCTTTGTAATGATGGCGTCCATACCATGCCACAGCGGTTTTTGCCTGGTCTTAGCTGAAGCTCTCATACTTGTTGACATGGGTTGTGACTGCTTGCACCCGGTGTCTGCGTGCATGCTTATGGCCTGCAGGGTTCAACAAAATCTGAAGTATACCCTGGCATTTGTAGCCATGATCACTTGCTTCCGTTATGTATGTTCAAGATCACAGTGTCAAAACCACTTGCACATGCTGCAGGTTCATGTGGCATGGCTGGCGGGAGGCACAGCCATCTTTGCGTTCCGGGGCACAGCGAGCAAGCAGGATGGGCTGCAGGATGTCAAGATCTTCAGTCGCAATGTGGACTACCTCCAGGAGCTCTACCCTGGCGTCAAGGCCCACCTAGGTAACCCCCCCCTCCCACTGGGGGGCCCCCGACCCTTTGTTCAGAAATTATTTATGCAGCTTATATCAAGGACAGCATCTCCTTCTTGGCTCATTTCATGCGGTTGAACCTGGCACAGCTCACATCCCATATAGATATGTATGCACACAAAATGCTGTTGCAGCACGCAGAGATGAAGCCTCCGTCGCGTGATCATGCTAACAGATGCCATCAACCGCCTGTTTGTGACTGTTTCACAAGAACACTGCTTAATGCAGGGTTTTTGCAGCAGTTTGCTGCTGTGTGTCATCCGGACAGAGCTGAAACCAACATGGCAGCAGTGCTGAAGGAGCTTTCAGGTGGAGAGGTTCCCAACAGGGTCATCTGCTGTGGCCACTCCCTGGGAGGAGCCCTTGCCACCCTAGGTATGCTGAACTGAACTGAGCTGTGCTGTGCTGTGCTGTGCTGTGCTGTGCTGTGTTCTGCTGTGCTCAATAGGATGAGACCTCCAGCAGGGTCATTTGCTGCGGCCACTCTCTGAGCCCTTGCCACGCTGGGTGCACTATATGTTGTGCTATGCCATGCTGTGCTATGCCTTGCTGTGCTATCCCATGCTGTGATATGCCATGCTGTGCTATGCCCGGCTGTGCTGTGCCATGCTGTGCTGTGCCACACTGCGCTGCGCCTCGCTGTGCTGCGCCTCGCTGTGCTGTGCTGTGCCATGCAAAGTCATGCATGTGCTGCTTGCATGACGATTGCCTTGACTGGCCCCTTCACTAAGTATACGCAAGAATGAAGTTTTGAATGGTGGTTGTTGGCACAGGTGCTGCCTGGGCAGCTCTGGAGTATCCAGATGCTGACATCCGGTGCATCACCTTTGGGTCCCCGCGCGTGGCCAACAAGGTGTTTGGCAAGGCCTTCAATGCCCTGGTCGGCACTTCACTGCGTCTGGTCCACGGCTTTGACCCTGTACCCTCCCTCCCACCCTCCCTCCTGTAAGTCTTTCAGCTGCTGTTGCTTGGCGCACTGATCATGCAGTGGTCAGGACTTTGAGCAATCAGACAAAGTTACAACCTCAATGTTACATCATTCATTTTGTGTAGATTATCATGAGTGTAATTGTATGTTGAAAGTTGTGAGTACATTGCCATTATCTCTGTCTTTATCTAGTGCATCGAAATTGTGCAGGCACAAGCATGTGCCAGGCGTGATCCACATCAAGAGGGATGATCTGCTGCTGAAGCATTGTCCCTTGTACATCATGCTGCGATTCTGCATCAGCAATCACATCAGTCAGCCCTGGGCTGCTGCCATATTCTGTTTGCACGGTATTGCAGGTACAAGCATGTGCCAGGTGTGATTCACATCAAGAGGGATGATCTGCTGCTGAAGCATCGACCCTGGTACATCATGTTGCGCTCCTGCATCAGCGACCACGGCATGCTAAAGTACAGCAGCGGAGTGTACAAGCACATGCCGGGCGGCTTAGAGGCCCTCCCGGCCTTCTTCGCCCCTAAACCAGTCACCAAGATGTGCGAGACCATCTGCAAGGTCACCAAGCGGGGCAAGGTTGCTAGTCAAGAGACGCCTGATGGTGAGCATGCATCACTTTATGCGCAATGAAGGGTATCAATGGGTTTGCATGGTGAATGAGATCTGCAGCGCCATCACTGAGGTTTGGACTGAGATCTCACACACAGCGGGGCAAAGTTGCTGGCCAGGAGACACCTGATGGTAAGCAAGTATCGCATGCCATGCATGCAAAATCCAAGCAGTGCATGCCAGTCGGGAAAGACTTGATGGTAAGCATGCTGACTGCATGCATGTAGCAATTGAGTAGTGCATGTTGCTTGGGATCTGCAATGTGATCACTCCCCCTCTGAACGACAAATCTGACACAGCAGGGGCAAGATTGCCAATCAGGAGACGCCTGAGGGTATGTATGCATGCAAGGTCATGACGCTGCCCACTGTGGCAGTCAACTGTATACAAGGACCTCTCCGTCCTCCATGTGCAATGTAATTGGTTTAGGTTAGCACATGATCGAAGTGGTTGGAGACAATTGATTGCTTCTGTACGTACCTACTTGGGCCTGCTGAGCCTGCCTAGCCCACGTTTATAATCATAGTAGTTAATAATATAATAATAATGATAATAATAATGATGATGATGATGATAGTAAATTGTGGCTATGCATGCAAGGTGGGATCCATGATGACTCGCATGCAAATGCAAGGATGTAAGAGTTTCCTCATATCATCAAAGCTATCCACAATCAATGTAGCGTTCAGGGGGCCATGTAGCTATTTGGTAGTGCACGATGCTTGGGATCTGTAATCTGATCATTGGCCCCGTTTGACAAGAAGCACAGCTGATCAGAGGCAGCAAGCTGTTGTCTGTAATCAAGCTGCTTGCATCAGCAGCTCAATCTCACTAGTCATCCAACCAGAATTATAGAGCTTCAGCAGCTATATACACAAGCAAGCCTTGTATCACGAATCTGTGACAACAGCAGAGCTGAGGCTTGAGCATGTTGCTTTGCAGACTTGGCTGATGAAGCAAGCAAGGGTGATTCTCCAAGGCATCAAGGCAGGAACAGCAGCAAGCCCAGCCATGTGAAAGCAGGGAATTCTTTGCTGGGGCAGTGAAGATATGGTTCAGCATGAATCAGACTCAGCCCTCAGCACTATTAAGGCTTGCGTGTTGGTTCTGCAGACTTGGCTGACATCTCACCCCAGAGCGAGTCTCCAAAGCATGAAGACAGGATCAGCAGTAGGTCAAGCTATGTGAAAGCAGGGATTTTCCTGGCTTGCTGCAACAGTGAAGACATGCATCAGCATGCACCAGACTCAGCTGTCAGCATTACTAAGGCTTGAGCGTTGTTTCTGCAGACTTGTCTGATGAAGCGACTCAGGGCGAGTCTCCAAAGCATCAAGGCAGGATCAGCAGTAAGCCCAGCCATGTGAAAGCAGGGGCTTTCTTGGCCTGCTGGGGGAGTGAAGATATGGACGCACCAGACTCAGCTGTCAACAGAAGGAATTCTGAGCAGACTGACGGTAATGCTGCCAAGAGTGTTGTATCAGCATGAGGATGTTCGTTACAGCAAAGATCTGAAGGTAATACGACAGGTGCTGTCTCAAAAGGATAGCCTCTTTTCTGCATGCTTTGTTATGTTCTTGGTAAGTTCTCCCTGTTTTGTTCCAAAACAAGGCTTGGTCAAAAGCCAAAGCTGTAGGTTTGTGTCTTGTTCGCTGCTAACTTATTGCCTCTGAAGAATGCAGATTTGGACCTCAACACTAGCAGCTGGCTTTGGCAAGCTAGCCATGAATGGGTTAGCGAGCAAACTTGGAAAAATGTTGTAGGGCGTGCAATTGTGCAACTCTGTTCTGGAAGTATTTCACTTGATGCTCAGCGTACATTAACTCAAGGCAGCTGCAGCCTGCTATTGCAATGCAAAGCTCAAGCCGTATGGCATGAAACTTCTGTATGTTGAAACGTGATGAGTTTGGAATGCGGGTGTTGCAAGCTGGATGTTCAGCAAGAGCTTCGGCTATGAAGATGACTAGCTTTGCTTTCTTGATGTGAAGGCTGCGTATGGTATGTAAGTAGGGCAGTGCCTGCTTTGTTGAGTGTTCTCTGAATAGCTTGCTCGTTTACTGGAGTCCACTGTGGCAGTACACAAGGTTTTAGTGCACAAGATCTTTGGGACTTTTGATCCGCCACGTTTTGCTCTATCAAGCATTTTTGTTTAGCCGTGTGTCACTGCCATATGAACTGTAGTGCACCCATGTTCACATTTGGCCTTCTGTAGGAGAACAACATTAAGTTTTGGCTTTCGAACAGGGCTCTGCTAGCCTGTTTTTGTCATGTAAACAGGGCGCACGCAGCCTTACCCCATTGAAGGACGTGCACAGTCCTCAAGTTGCATTGCGTGGGCTCCTCTTATCGCCACCCATTGAAGCACGTGCACAGTCCTCATGTTGCATTGCGTGGGCTCCTCTTATCGCCAGCTGCAGCATGCAATCAATTATGATTTTGCAGATATTGCTGCACATTGCCAGTTGCCCGTCATACTTGTCTTGTTTGTCTTCGTTCATCGTAGTCAGTGTTGATGAGTGGACAGATACTCACACACGAGCATCTTCCTTCATTTCATTCCCGGCAATTCTTGATGCTTTGCTGAGAACATCAAAGACAAATTAGGTGTAGTGATGTGTGAGTGGCGTCGCACCACCAGCACCTGTCCATCATCTCCTTAACTATCTAGGTGCTTTGTTGACGAACGCTAAGACAATTGAGTGCATGTCTGTTTTAGCTTACTTGTTTGTTTTGTATTGATTCATTGTTGACATTGTCTGTTGACCCCCCTGCTGGGTCTCAAAGAAAGTAAAATAAATTGATTGATTGATTGATTGATAGCTTTAAATCGAACCAAATAATGGCTCCAGCTGGCTGAAGTTGCAAGGTCGCGACGATCTTGTGCTATCAGTACCACAGATCGTTCCAGTCTCCGACGCACTTCATGTCAAACTGTGAAATCAGGGGAAGGAGTCTATTCAATTTCGCTTGTTGACTTTGACACTTATCCCGGCCGAGGTCTATGGCATATGCATGCATGCATGCTGCGCAGACACCCTTTCAATGATGGCCTTAAGGAGCACTTATGGCCATGACTGCAGATTGACAATCTGGCTTTCTTGCAGCCACCAGCATTCAAGTACTTGCCATGCTGCAGATCATAAGGAGGATATTTTTACATGCTTCAGCTAGCTTGTGTGCAGGCGATGCTGCACCAGTTTCGGTTGACCAAATTTCTGACCTTATTCAATGAATCCCAAGGGATTTGACATGCCTTGGGGCTTTGTCGACCCCTGTGATTTGAAATCACGGATAATTCATTGGCTAATAACTTTGTTGCTTGCGATGCTGCGTTCGAAGTCCGATACTTTACGTTGCACCGAGCTGAGAAAGCGCCTGCGCGTGCATATGATGTCACGAGTTGTGACGCCACAAGCTCGTCAGACAGAACTGCACCAAAAGATCACCCAGTAGACAGACCATACTTTGCTAGCACCTGTAGAACTGCACGCTCAGTACTTGTCGTACTTCTCGCTGACGGCAACCCCTGCTGGGACCTTGCAACGCGCGCCGCCGCGTGCCTTTCGTTGATTGCGGTCTTGTGCTGCGGACGGCATGGACTTGGGGCAAGATCACGGTCAGCTGCAAGACTTGAGCAGTCCCGTTCTGAGTAAGCTGCAGGACGCGTTCGCCTACATCAGGAGTTTCCTGGGAGACTCTGCATCAACAGTTTTCACACGTTCGGGCTCGTTTGATGGTGCGCTGGCCTGACGTACTTGTCGCGCTGACAACGATTACAGTTGCAGTGGCCTCCAACGGCATGCCACACAAGCTGCTTGGTACGGACCATGGTATGCACACGCAGGTCCAAACCAATCGACCATGTTCTACGGTTGGGACGCTGCCAATTCGCGTCTTGTTCTCTCCTGCAGGGTAAGTCTGCAACTGAGTTGCATCACCTGTCGTGCTTGCTTGTCTGCCGGTTTGCTCGCGCGCCAGGCTGTCAGTTGCACGTGATACTATACGGACATCAATTTGGGTGATGGGTGCGGTCCAGCGTTTTGTTCACAGCAGCCCGTCAATTTGACTGCAAAACAAGGCCCCAGACAGCCCCTCACCGCTCAATACGTGTCCTGCTAAGCTGTGACTTACTAGAACTGCTGCAGAAAAGGCTGTGAACAACAGTGCAGCGCCAAAGCTGGATATTGACCACTGCGGATGCGTCTTGCTGCAACATCTGCTCAAAAGCGCTTTCATCAGGCAATGTGATGTTTGCAGATTATAGACTTCATGCTAGTGGGCGCCATGCTAACGGCCAAGCTGGCCAGTCCTTTTTGGTTTCTCATTTGCTCCGCATCCTGCTGCTGAAAGACGCTTGACAACAGACCTTGAAAGCTGATTTCTTTGTTGCAGATCATGGACTTCACATTTGTGGGCGCCATGCTAAAGGCCAAGTTAGCCAGTCCCCCTTGGTTGCCTCAGCTAGCAGGCAACCCACAGGTGGAAGCAAACTGCCTGAGAGTCTTTCAAGCATTCACTGACCCTGAAGACGGCAGCCCTGACCTCAAATCGAGAATCCAGGCCATTTTAGGTATCCTCCCAATGCTTGTGCAAACAGCAAGCAGCAAGCAGTCTTACAGTAAAGCATGCTGAGATGTGGGTTGCCAATGCTGCCAGCCTTGATGCTCTGATGGAGTCTCAGTCATTGACAATGCTGCACTGTAGTTGAAGCAAATGCCTGTGATCTGCAGCAGCCATGCGTTCATGGCCTCAACTGTTGGAGATTCTCAACTGCCTTTGCCTCACAGCCACAACATGTAAGTATGATCTGTCTCGCTCACACAATTTCTCCACAAGCTGCTGAACTCCACAAATGAATTGACGGATGGGTTTAGGGCCCATGTGCATCAACTTGCTGTTCAAATATCAAGCTTGTATGCTGATAAAATGGCCTCATGCATCAGCCCCGCTTCAGAGCGTTTAGCTCATGCATATGCACAGCCAGGCCTATTTGCCTGCCTGTAGACGCGCCACTCTGATGCATGTTCACTTGCGTCATTGTAGGCATGTGCCACTCCCATGCGGATGTAAAAAGTGTGAATGCAGGCGATGCGAGTCCAAGGCGCATATCCTGTGTGGCGTTCTGTGGAGCGGGGTCAGTGATCACGCTTGCTGCTGCATGGGCCGCAGTGCAGTGGCCGACAGCAGATGTGCGCTGCATCTCCTTTGGCGCTCCAGCTGTTGGCAATGCTGATTTTGCTGCAGCCTTTAAGTAAGTGCCCTGTCACACTTAGGTTTGCTTCAGTAGTGCGTAACAGCAGATGTGAGCTGTAACTCTTTTGTCTCTCCAGCTGTTGGCAATGCTGACCTTGCTGCAGCTTTGAAGTGGTTTCCCTATCGTTTGTAGTTTTGCTTCACAAGTGGGTCGCAGCAGATGTGCGCTGCATCTCCTTTGGCGCTCCAGCTGTTGGCAATGCTGATTTTGCTGCAGCCTTTAAGTAAGTTCCCTGTCACTCTTAGGTTTGCTTCAGTAGTGCGTAACAGCAGATGTGCGTTGTAACTCTTTTTTCTCTCCAGCTGTTGGCAATGCTGACCTTGCTGCAGCTTTGAAGTGGTTTCCCTATCGTTTGTAGTTTTGCTTCACAAGTGGGTCGCAGCAGATGTGTGCTGCATTTCCTTTAGTGCTTCAGCTGCTGGCAATGCCGCCTCGGCCTTGAACCAAGACATTCTGCACAGACAGCTTTGCTTTATCAATACTTTCATGGTCAAGAAGATGCATGTCGCCGATGCTCACTGTGCTGCAGCCATCACAAAGGTACCCTGTCACTCCATTTGTTGCTCCGTCAGCACTTGCTGGGCTGATGGGCATTCTAAATGTATGCTAGACAGGCTCAGCAGGCCCATCTAGGTGCGTACTGGAGCAATCAACAGTCTCCAACCAGTGCAGATGGGCAATATACTGTTTGGAAACGCTTGCAGCAATGAAAGTCTAGACATGCGCAAGAGCTGTCATACTGTTGGCACTTGCCCAGCAAGGTCCAAACAAAGACAGACGTGTATGTTGCCGGTGCTTTGAGTCTGCAAAGAAGACTTCTCTTGGAGATTTCTCCTGTGCACACAGATGGCTGGTGGGCATCAGCTACAGAGTCATGTTCAGGAGGGACCCTGTTCCAACAGCTTTAGCATCTGTGGGCCTCAGACATACTGCCTGTCATCCCATTTTGGGACATGATGCCCTTTCCTTCTCTTCAACAGAGACTGATGCGTATACAGGTGGTTGGTGGGCATCAGCTACAGAGTCATGTTTAGGAGAGATCCTGTTCCAACAGCTTTAGCATCTGTGGGCCTTAGACACGTTCACGGTGCGGTGTACATCAGTGGGGACACATTGAGGCCTGGGGTTCAGGTCAAGGGTCAGATTGCTCCCATGTCAGACATGGCCGACCATGCTTTCACTGGCTACTCGGGCGCTTTGCATGCCACTTGCAAGGCCCAGTCAAACAGGGAGAAATCTTCAGGTAGGGCCAACAGTTCTTTCTGCCATGTCATCTGGCCTTCATATCAGTGGTGACAGGATGAGGCTTGTGGTTCAAGTGACGGGTCAGATTGCACCTAAGTCTGACATGGCTGACCATGCTTTCACTGGCTACTCGAGCGCCTTGCATGCCTCCTGCAAGGCCCAGTGAAACAGGGGAAAGGCTTCAGGTTGGACATATGACTCTACAATGTCCCTCTTTCTCCACCTTGCTCGTTACATACATCAAGTCCTATAGTCACGACACATGTGCAGCAGTTTCTGGAAGCATTGCTTTTCAAAGCTGTATGCAAAGCTTGCTAGTCCTGTCGTGTAAGCATTTTCCACGGGGCTTGTCAGACACTGAAGCAGTTTGTACTCTATCTAGCCAAACATGACAGCAGCAGCCTTATGGAGGCAGATACTGCACTTGAGTCTTGTCTAGCAGCATTTCTTGAGCCAAACATTGTAGTCAGACTACAGACTCTGTTCTGCACTGTAACAGATCTGTGTAAGTTTCACCTGTTTTGCAATATCATCGCATTGTTGTAACCTGTTGTATGGCATTGCAGGGGGACCATGCAGGGCTCAAATTGACCCCAGCTTTGCTGACAAGCTGAGCTACTCCATGCGCTTCAACAGCCTGCGCTCAGAGGGCAGCATTCAGCAGTTTCTGTCTGTTCTGGCCCCATCTGTTGTCATCTGTTGATATCACACTGTCCCCAGCTACTGCGTGGCAATGCAGGGGGGCCATGCAGAGCCCAGATTGACCCCGGCTTTGCTGACAAGCTGGGCTATTCCATGCGCCACAACAGCCTGCGCTCAGAGGGCAGCATTGTGGGATCCCTCTCTGACGCTGCAGAGAGCATTGATGGCCAGGACGAAGAGCCAGTAATTGTGTCAAAGCGCACAGGTGCCCACTCCTTCTTGCTGGTCATTTGTTATACACAGATTCGTGCCTGCATTAGATGTCGTGATTGCAGCACTGTGGAATCCTTGGGTGACGTTGCAGACAGCATCAAAGATGATGAGCCAATAATTGTATCACAGGTATCTGACGCGCCTACTGCACACATATCACGCCTTGACTGAGCGCTACAGTGGCAGCAAAACACAGGTGCCCTCGTGCTTTGCTTTCATTGCTTATCGCTGTGCCTCTTCTGTTTGTTGTGGTAGCAGCATTGTGGGGTCACTATCTGAAGCGTAGAGAGTACTGATGGCCAGAACAAGGAGCCAATCATTGTGTCAAACCGTACAGGTGCCAACTTGCCGTCAATTCACTGCACTGTTGTTGCACCTTTGCTGGGGTTCGGAGTGTGAGGATCATAACTGCTGTGCTGTGCTGTGCTGTGCTGTGCTGTGCTGTGCTGTGCTGTGCTGTGCTGTGCTGTGCTGCAAGAGCTTTTGCTGCTCCATGCTGCAGACTTGCACTGGAGTGACCCATCCAGCTCACCGCTCATATGCTGTCCTGTGCAGGCCTTGTTTCATACCTCACATCTGGAGCAGGCAGCCTGGTCGCAGACACGTTCTCAGTCAGCAAAACTGCTATGGCGTCAGCCTTCAGCAGATTGGGCAGGTTCTTCACGCCAACCAAAGTGCCTCCTGGAATGAGCGCTGCTGATGGTGCTGCATGTGGCCACACCGACTTGGCTGCTCTGCAAAACGCCAGACTGGCGAATGGTGACGGTTTCCTGGCCGAAGGAGATGAATGGATGATTTCCGGTGCTCCGGAACCAGTGGTCAAGTCACCTTTTGCTGATTGCCCAGAGTCTGTCATTCACACTCTTGCCTCAAATGGGTTGGGAAGGGCAAGCAGCTCAGATGCTAGGCTTGATGGTGAGAGCAGGATCAAGGTTGAGCTTGGATCTGAGGCGCATGACTCAGCTGCTGGACCAGCTGCCACCTCAGCTGCCAATGAGTCATTGATCACCTCATCAGGACAGCCAGACAGCAGCTTGGTGACAGCTGTCATGTTGGACAAGCGCATGGCATCACTCAATACCAACAGCCACTCAGTGACTGATGGGCTTTTGAATGCCACCAGGGCCGCACACACCGACACAGACAGACAGAGCATGCTGACTACTGCGACCAAGCAGGTGACTAATCTTGGAGAGGCTGCAATTGCAGTCAATGAGGCTGAAGTGTCATTGGCTGAAGCTAAGGCAAATGTTGGTGCTGAGGAAGTTCCGGGACCTCTTGCTCCCGGTGTGAGCTTGCCTACTGATGTGCTTGAGGCGGCCTTTGCAGAGGGGTCATTCCCAGAGCAGGGCAGCAGTCCTGCACAGAAACTACACAGTGCTCATTCTGGTGAGCAAACAAGTCACTGGCCAAATCAAACAATACTTTTGCGCGCTCTCTTTTCCTCTCGCGTTCCATAGTGAATCCACCGTGATGTTTGTCTGATACATTATCACATACAGATGAGCTTTGATGATTTTCACATGCATGTGGCTTGGCTGCATTGTCAAGTGGCATAATTTAGCAAATGGCTGCCTAGCTTGGCGCACTCTATAGTGCAGGAGCAGAGAAGCTCTGTAACAGTTTGTAACGCGCCCCTCGCTTCACTACCATCTTTGCTGGACTGAATCATTTCTGCCATCATTTTTGATCTCATGTTGACTGCTGCTGCTGTGGTGTTTGCTGTGGTCGCTCTTATGTAATATCTGGCTGCTCCTCTGCTTCTAGTCACTGTGACTCCAGCTGTCATGCTTCAAGGCATAGACTTTGCTTTGGTGCTGTTTGTGTTGACACGCTTGTCATCATTTGCAGGGCATCACATCAGGCAGCGTGTGAAGGAGCATGTGAAGGCAGCCAGGCCAAAGCTGGCAAGGGCGTTCAGCATGGTGGAGCGGGACAGCTCTCAGGTGGACCCAAATGACCTCAGCAACCTGCAGAAGGTACTGGTGATGGGCAAGATCAGTCAGGCGGCCATTGTGGCAGGGGCAGCATACAGGAACGAGGAGACCTTCAAACAGCAGACAGGAATTGCCAAGGCCCGCCTCATCAAGGATAAAACCCATCACGACACCAAGGTGCTTTTTCGACCTTTACTGACCTGTTCTGTGCTGTTCATTTTTTTAATCAACCCATGTACTATAGCAGCACAATGCAGAATTCACTCTACAGGGTAGCCTTTGTATCAGCTGCGACAGGAATGCAAAGAGGAAAACGTATCGAGCCATCGTCACACGGCAAATGGCACTTTTAAGTGCATTTAGATCTGGCTGCGCATTGTTCCACACTGCAGGATGAGCAAATATTATCACCTGCTCACATCGTTGCGCTTGCACCGTGAGGTTTGGAAGATACCAACACATTTGGGAGACATTGGTCAAGAACAGAGCAAACTTTGCAGAACACATAGCATGCTTGCAGGTGCATGTGGGCTGGTTGGAAGGTGGTACAGCCATCTTTGCCTTCCGGGGCACCGCAAGCAAGCAGGACGGGCTGCAGGACGTCAAAATCTTCAGTCGCAATATAGACTACCTCCAGGAGCTCTACCCCGGCGTCAAGGCCCACCTAGGTAATGTATGTATGCTGCCTTGTCAGTATGAAAGCAGAACGTGAGCTGCGCCCCATCTGTGAAATTGTATACACAGCTTTCTCATTTTCTTTGAATCTCTGCCCATCTTGCACTGTCTGGACTCCAGCAAACCTGGGCTTGTGACAGAGAACACAACCTAAGAGCAAGCAAACAACAGAAGAAGGTCAGTGTTGCTTGTAACGTATTGACGCCTTGCAGTTTGACTGAACATTCACTTACGACGATTGCCCGCATTTGCTACTGTTAGCAGCAAAGTAACATTGCGTTTGCATGCTGCTTGATGCAGGCTTCATGCAGCAGTTTGCAGCAGTTTGCAACCCCAACAGAGCTGAGACCAACATGGCAGCTGTGCTTGTCTAGCAGCATACTATCTGTGCTTTTTGTCAACACCAACATATCTTTTTGTGTTTGGGTGCAGGCTTCATGCAGCAGTTTGCAGCAGTGTGCAATCCCAACAGGGCTGAGACCAACATGGCAGCCGTGTTGAAGCAGCTGTCAGGGGGTCAAACACCCAACAGGGTCATCTGCTGTGGCCACTCCCTGGGAGGAGCCCTTGCCACTCTAGGTCTGCTGCACTAAGCTGCACTGCAATGTGCTGATCACATCATGCTGATGCATTGGTACTCAAGAAAGGCAAAGGCAGGCATCATGCATAATATTGTGTTGCAGCTGTGTCATGCAGATTATGCCATGCTGACAGCGCTGGTGTCACTAATAACAGCATTGTGCTCTTTCCCATCACATTATTTGCATATGTGCTGCATGCAATGCACCACACTCTGCACCAGCTGACTCTGTACTGTCTTGCACAATACAGACGACAGACTGTTGCCTGGCCCTACACCTTTGTGGCCCATGTACAGCACCACTGACAAGCATTGCACAAGGGCTCAATGCGCAATGATGCAAGATCAAACTGGTTGAACAGCCTTTTGAACATGGAGACTGAATCAGCAAACAACATGATGAACGGTTTCTGCATTGTGTTGGCCCAGGTGCTGCTTGGGCAGCTCTGGAGTACCCGGATGCTGACATCCGGTGCATCACCTTTGGGTCCCCGCGCGTGGCCAACAAGGTGTTTGGCAAGGCTTTCAACGCCCTGGTCGGCACTTCGCTGCGTCTGGTGCACGGCTTTGACCCAGTCCCCTCCCTCCCACCCTCCCTCATGTGAGTCCCTCACCCATCTCTGGTCTGTGCCCTCACCACAGTTGGTCAAGCATTCATGTGCAGGTGGTGCAAACAGCTTGCAGAAGCAAATTCTGATTGCACTGACATAGCATTTTCTTTCCAGGGCCCCACTGCATGTTGGGTTATGCCACAATATCAGGTTTGTGTGTATGTAAGTTTATGACTGTCAAAGCCCACAGCAAGGTGTGACCACCAGCTGAGTGCACAGGCTTCATGCAGACACTGTAAGGCAAGCACTGTGCCTTGGCAACAATGTTCAAGCCCATGTGACACCCATGAGTCATCATGTAACCAGCATCTACCCAATGCCACGCACATGCGCATAAACATACTTTTACACCTGCACCTGCACATGCACATATTGCAAATAGACATGACCACCGCCACACAGGCATACTCAGCCTGCCTGCAACTGCAGGCATAAGCACATTCAGCTTGCATGCAACTACAGGTATAAGCATGTGCCAGGCGTGATCCATATCAAGCAGGACAGCTTGCTGCTTCGGCAGCGCCTTGGCACACAATACTGCGCTCAAGCGTGATGGACCACATCACATTCAAGTAGGTAATGAATGCAAGTTTTGCAGGTACAAGCATGTTCCTGGGGTCATTCACATCAAGCAGGACAGCTTGCTGCTGCGGCAGCGGCCTTGGCACACAATACTGCGCTCAAGCGTGATGGACCACATCACATTCAAGTAGGTAATGAATGCAAGTTGTGCAGGTACAAGCATGTTCCTGGGGTCATTCACATCAAGCAGGACAGCTTGTTGCTGCGGCAGCGGCCTTGGCACACCATGCTGCGCTCAAGTGTGATGGATCACACCATGCGCAAGTACAGCATGGGCGTGTACAAGCACATGCCTGGCGGCTTGGAAGCGCATGTGGCCTACTTTGCTGTGCGCACCAATGTAGCTAAGCTGTGTGACAAGGCGGCACATGCTGGCAAGCTGAAGCACCATGCTAATGCAGAGGAGATAGAAGGTAAGCAGCGACAACACTCACAACGGCCATGGTGACAGTTGCTGCCCATTGCACCAGGTGCTGGGTTATTGTTGCATAAGTTGCCCTATGACATTGTTTTGTCTGACTTTCGAAAGTTGAACATCAGGCGTCCATATTGTGACGCTCAAGACAAGCCTGCCTGGCGAGATAGGACTTGTGCCACAGATACCAAGCAGTATATGCTGGAATATGTAATTATTGTTATTATATTAGCAAGTCCTGTCTAGTCATGCCAGCTTGCTTTGTCAGGTCTTCAAGCCACATGTTTTTCTGAAGCATCTGTGCCTGTTGAGTTGTGCTCCTGCAGATGACAAACTGATTTCAGTGAGCAGCACCTGAGTCAAGCTGTTATTGTTTTGTGAAATAACTGTGACCTGGTCAGCGTGTCGGCTCAAATCAAGCATGCTGACGTGATAAGCCTACAGGGCTTTCCTACACCTTGCCCTGCCCGGCCCCTGATCTGCATGATAGCTCTGCCTTGCTCAACACGATCTGAGCCTGAATGTAGTTGTTGGTTCAGCTGCAGAGGAGGACAGCAGAATAGCTGCGATGACTGAAGCAGCGCCAGCAAAGACAAAAAGTCTAAAGAGAGGTCACAGCAGGTCTCAAAGCAGGTCATCTCCCTTTGACTGGAGGTCAGGGGAGCTGGATGCAGTGGCAACTCCATCAGGCGCGCACAGAACAAAGTCCAATGACAATGGAGCCGCAGCAGCCTGAAACACACACTGTGTATGCATGATATGCTACATTATGTGTTTAGTATATATTCAACAAGCAACCAATCTCGGGCTGGTCCCCGTTATGTTGGAATAATGAGTTGCAGGCTTGATATGATCAAGAGTTGATGTCATTGGCAAGAAGTGTAGCGGCAGCATTTGAAGCAGCAGCAGTTGATCTTGCGGCAATGTTTGTGTACCATATTTAGTGTTTTGTACATATAGATTGTCTATACAGTCGGACTGCTTGTCATGCTTGCAGACTCTAGTGGAGTCACAATGAATTGATGCATGAGATTAGAGACTTTGCTTGCATAGAAACGATGTTGTTCAATAGAATTGTTTGGAAGTATTTGCTCACCATATGCATTTGATCAGTTTGATAAGCTATAGCTCAGACTTCAAGGCTTTTACCAACTAACAGTATACTATTGAGTGGGCATATATAGTTTCTGGTGACTAGTATGCGTAATGTGTATATCATGTGGTGGTGAGAGAGAGAGAGAGAGAGAGAGAGAGTAATTTTACATGCTTCAGCTAGACAACAAGTCTAATCGC
>BDIU01000334.1:35641-195870 GCA_002118135.1 Trebouxia sp. TZW2008
GCAACGTCGCTTGGGGCCTCTGGCAAGATGGTAACCCCAGCCTGCTGCAGTACCATCGTGGGGCCTACAGCCACTGATTTGCGGATGGGCTTTGGCCTGCCTGCCATGCCAAAACCTGCTGGCCTGCGCGCTGGAGCAGGAGTCTGGGCAGGTGACGTCTGCTGTATGCCGCAGCTGCTCATGAAGACGACCATGAGCCATTCACACCATAGTGTCGTTTCAAATTCGATACGGTCAGGCACTGGTGACAGGTGCAAATGCTTGCTATCCTGGGGCAGTACTAATCCATGTTTCTTCCAGCCGCAAATGTCGATGCTTTTCCTGATTTGGCTGTGCGTTGCCTTCTGCTGAGTGGGGCTGCGTCGCCCTCTAGGACACTGTGCCAGGTGCTGACATGCTGCCCTCAAAGGTGTGAAGCCCAGCCCTTTTTCGGCACAAAAGCGCGTGCAGGCTGTCGCCAGCTGACCTCTTGCTAGCGGAACGGCTGAAGGTCACATGCAGCACTCCCTACGGACGAGCGCTATAGGAGACGCGTCACGTTCCCTGAGCAAATTGAAGAGTCAGAATGTGACCTTAACCAAGGTCAGCATTCTACTTAACTTTCAAAACGACCTCGAGGATATACTGAACAATGAAACTTCGACCATATTTCTCTTGTGCTGCAGCTTCCTGGTGCTGGAAGAGCCTTCTTGGCAAGGAAGGCGTTCAACAAGGGTGCAGTGGTGCACACTGAGCAGCCAATGGTTTGCGTCCCTTTCAAAGAACCTAGCAGCGGCGTAAGTATTGTTGAGAGGCCAACAGCTTAAGCTGAATTCCCTGGACATTGTCAATTTTGACCAATCAAACTGATTCTGTCACTGGCCTGATTAATGCCACTTTCAATCAATCAATCAAAAAGTGGGTCAGTTGTTGGCCTCCTGAGCGATGTCACTGTCACTTTCAATCAATCAAAGTTATTCTGTCGTTGGCCTCACAGGTTTGCCAGCATTGTCTAAGGGTAGTGAAGAAGAAAGAAGATCGTTTGGCTAATGGCTTCTGTGGCCATGATTGTCACAGCCAAGCACTGCAGCAGTACCTGCTTGTGGAGCAGTTGCTGGACCTGAAACAGTACAAGCAGCACTGCAGAAAACATGCTGATGCCTGTTGGCTGATCATACGTGCTGCATGCCAGCACCTGCAACAGTCAGCATTATCACCCACCACATCCAGAACTCAAGCCAAAGCAAGATCTCAAGCCAATGCAAGATCTCAAGCCAAGTCAAGATCTGCATACAAGGCTGAGACCATTTATCAAGGCAACATGACAAAGGTGCAGATCCTCGCAGCATTGCTCATGGACAGCAGCAGCAAGCTCATGCCTTGTCATGAGGCCGTAGTGTTTGTGGGAGATTCTAGGGCATGGGGCAGCACTGTTGATGAGTTCAGGCGCTGTAGTGTGCATGTTGCATGGCATGTTGCTTGGCATGTTGCTTGGCATGTTGCTTGTTTGCACAGGCATTGTTTGAAACACAGCACAACTTGCCTATATGGACATAGCTTGCTTGTGTGTGCAACTTGAGTGGGCCTCGTTTTCTGTTGTTGAGCTGTCATATGAATGAGGAGTCTATACTCACACACTGTTATGCTGCATACAGGCAGACAGATGTCTGCAGGTTGATCATTGAAGCAGGACTGATGTACACTGTGCACCAATGCACAAAACCTCCATATGCAGTACAGAGCATACAGGCATGCACACACATTGCATTGCTGCGCACAGGACTACAAGTCACTGCAGCTGAAGGCACCTGGTGCTGCAGATCCCTACCCCCCCTCACCCCACTGGGCAAAAGCATACAGCCTGTTGCAGCAAGCAATGGATCCTCTTGCAAAGTCATTACAAGGCAGGTGCAATGGTGCATCAACAGGTTGGCAAGACAGACTAGAAGCAGCTGCAGCTGACCTGGATCTCAAGTGGTTCTCTGAGCTTGCATCTCGCCTTGAGATCAACTGCTTCAGGTGAACTTGAGATGTACTACAGTAAACTCTCTTTGTAACAACTGCTTTGCTTACCAAAAAAATTGTCCTTACATCAAATTGTCCTTACTCAAAGGGACCACTGCAGCCAGAATGCAGTGACTGGTTATCAATGGCGCTGTCTTTACATTGAGATTGTCCTTACATCGAGTTTCCTTATAACGAGAGTGTACTGTAATACTGGCTTTGGTTGAGGCAGCTGCTTGAGACCAAACCTGTTGCCACTGCAGCAATCCTGCCTCTTGCATGCAGTCAGGCATCAACATCAGTCAGTGCATGTTGGCTCCAGTTTAGAGGGCTGCTTGGCATCAAGCCTGCTTCACTTGCAGCAATGCTGTCTCTTGCATGCATGCAGGCATCAACATCAGTTCGTGCAGCGTATTGGAGATGAAGTGCGTTTGCCATGCACAGCACGTACAGCACAAACCCTTCAGCTGCATATTGTCATGTCCAGCACTCACAGCACAGTTTCTTTTGTCACATCCCAATCACTTAAGCTGCAGCCCAAGTCTTGCAATGATGTAGCACACTGCTCTGCAATCAGTTGAGCTATAGTGACATTTTGTGTTTTCACCTTCAGCAATGCCATGTGGCGCAAGTTGCAGACATGTTGATTGCTGTGACTGCTGCCTTACAGGGTGTTTGGACCCAGCCCAGGATGGCTACCTGTGCTGTCAGAGACAGGTCAAGCTATCTACCTTCTTGCTTCCATGTTCAACCACTCCTGTGATGCCAACCTAGAGTACAGCTTCCCTTACCAAGACAGTGAGCTGCCAATATTTGCATCATCTGTCAAGCCAAGCCAATCATAGACTGTATTGCTCTAGCAAGCATTCTACATGTACTAATCATGCGCTTGCAGCTGTTTGCAAAGGTTGCCGGCTGTCCTTTTGTCTCTAGCCTTGCAATCAGACTTTCTGTGTTGGTTGTCTGAAGCATCTTGAACGGGCAGCAAAGACGGGTGTTGGCTGAATGCTGTTGCCTTCTGTAATTGTGCTATCGTCACACCTGCCTATAGCAGAGACTTAAGCTGCTATTTGTTGTGGCTTGTCAGGTCTTGTGCTGTTTTCAACCTTACCTCATGCAGAAAACTGAGCTGACTGTGGCTGTAGAGTTGCTTGACATTGTTTTTGGTAAGAGTTCACATCATGTTGTTAGCAACTTGACGAGCATTAGAGTTGCAACAGAGCATGTACAGCTAATTGTGGTTCTCACGTGTTTGCAGGCACAATCCAGTTCGTGGCAAAGCGAGATATCAAGCAATCAGAGCAGCTCTGCATTTCGTATGTCAACTCAAAAGCGGATGTGGGGGTGAGGCAGATGCAGCTGGAGACAGGCTATGGTTTCCGGTGTCAATGTCCACTTTGCACAGACAACACATAGACATTGCGTCTCTCCCTTGACAAGGTGAGTTGTGCCAGAAGACATGACACAGGACCATCATTTGCTGTAAAATAAAGGGAATGGATTGGTTAGTTGATTGATTCAAGCAACATCAGGACTAGCAGCTGTGCTGTACAAACTCGCAATAATAAAAGACCTGGACTTATAGCAAGTGATTCATTCAACACTGAAACTATTGCAATTGCTCATGATGTCGTCACAGACAAGCAGCAAAGCGCTGCCTTGTTTGATCAAGAGTGTAACATGGCCCCATTCGTCTAGCTGAACCTAAGAAAGTTATGGTGAAACGGCACCATGTGCAGTGTCCTCAGGGTGCATGTGCCAATGATGCGAGGCTAAACCATGATGTGGACAAGACTGCTGCTGTCTGCAGCGGTGCTGACTGAAACCCTCAGTATCACAATACCCAGCAGTCAAGCTAACATTACTTTTCAGCTGCAGCAGCATTGCATTGTGTGCCAACGACAGATAAGCCAGGTGCAGAATCTGTAGGTTCTGTGGGGCATGATCAAAGGTGACGTCACGCCCTAGGCAGAGTGCTGTCACATGTTCCATGTGCTGCGATGCTAGCTTGCAAGGGTTGATGCCAGAATCGACTTTCAGGGAAGCCACATTGGGGAGGTCTGTCAGAACACCCATGATAGCAGGGGGCTGGATGGACAAGCAGTCTGCGTGAAGCTGCAGATTGCGCAAATTGTTCAGCGAGCGCAGGGTCTTCTGTAGATGCTGGATTGCAGCACCGTTCACCACATCTGGAGACCTTGCATTTGGCAGTGTCAGCTCTAGTCTTGACAGGTGGCTGAAAGGGAATGCTTCTTGAACTACGCTGCTGAAGTTGCCACTGACTGAAAGGCCAGAGATTGAGGGCAGAAGCCTGATGAATGCTGCGCTAAGGTCAGATGACTGTGGCGGTGGATGCTTGTACGTCACTGACATCTCCAGCTGAAGCTTTGCATGCGTTTTGGGTGCGTCAACCAGGTTCCCCAGGGTGAGTAAATGCTGAAGCTCTGCAAGGCGGTTGTTGCGCAGCCACTGTTCATCACCCAGTTGAGCAGGTCCATGTGACTCGAAATGGCAACGCAGGCTGACCACATCGCAGTGAGGGCTGTTGAGCAGCTGCAGGCATTTCTGCACTCCGGAGTATGGCTCCTGAACTTGAATTGAGAGTTTGGGAAACATTGTTTTCAGCTTTTTTGCCTTTCCTTCCCAGTCACCAGAGGGAGACAAGCACACTGTGTGAGTGAGGTCCTGGCTGGTCAGGTGGCTGCGCCAGCATCTACATGTGAGTCGAAAAGCTGCCTGTGCTGTGACTGGTAGTTTTTGGATGACTGTGACTAGAACAAGCTCAGGTAGCTGCATCACACAAAAGATGTCAGGTCTGATGCTCAGGAATGCTACATGTCATGTGTGAGTCGCAGTTCATGTCAGCTTACGGTTGTGTACGATTCCGCAACAATCTCGTCCGTTGTCGCCGCGTCTACGACGCCTCGTTTAAAGCAGTGCATATCGAAACTGCACTGCTCGCTGGGTCCGGACCTGCTCTCGCACAATTGCACGCCTTCATTCCTTGGCATTTTCTTTTCCTTAATGCTTGAAAATGCTTGAAAAGCCGGATCGCTCGCCTGAGGCGCGCATATATGGCTGAACTAGTCGCCTCGTTCAAGCGTCAACTGTCCCAGCCTTCGGCAGTTCGACCGACATCAACGCTACACGTTGGCAAGACTCGCCCAAGCAGCACCAGGCTCATCAAGCGTATCAGAGCTAGGCGCAGCGTGTTACCTAGCACAAAACACCGTGCAAAAGCTCGCACTTGGGCAGCTGGATTCTGAACAGACTGCAGTGGTCATTATCAGTCATCAGCCTTTAGTAAAAGTTGTATATCCTGGCGCAGCGCGTTCATCGGAACGCTCGCCGTCACCATCTCCACTGCATTGCACCAGATTTGAGGAGTTGTTCACGCTTCGCCGCTGCGCACTGACTTGTTTTGGCATCAAAGTCGTGCCTCGAACTTGCCTGGCGACCTCACCGCGTGTTTGACTGCGGGACTAAGACTTGATCACAACCATGGTCGTTGCAATGCAGGTCCGCTTATTGGGCATAGAGCTGCAAGGGTTGCACTTGCTGTCGATCATGCATTGCTCGTACCATCACTTACATTGCCAAGTCCTCAATCGGTGGCGTGCAGGTCATATCTGGCAGCACTTGCCGAAGTTGCGTCTGTGGTCACAGCCCTTATCGCAGCACCCAGAGACCCCAACGGCCTCGCAGGTCTGTCCGCGTACACGCTGAAGAGAGCTCGCAAACGCAGAACAAGTCAGCATACAAGCCTGACAGCCAAGGCGGTGACCCGCCAGGTCCGACTCAGCCAGACAAGCCAAAAGAGGCGAAACCTAGCGGCAGGCTAAGCTTTTCTCCTAACACCAGATCTGTGAGCAAATTTGCAAGCACAATACAGTTGCATGGAAAGCTACATTGCGCTGCATCTCTGTGCTGTGGATAGCTTGCAAGAAATTTCAAGTTTTGGCCTCTCTCTGCAGGGTATAGGTTATACAGACGATGACACTGCTGGACAGACAAATATCTTTGCTGTTGAGGTAAGCAGTAGGCATAGCTTGTTTCAGAGCAGCTGCTGTGTGACTGCTGACTGACAACTGAGAATGCATGTCATTGCAGCCCAGCCAATACGTGGCAGGCGGAGGTTCAGTACGGGATGTAGGACCTGACCCCAAAGCAAACATAGCTATAGTCACCGCTGCATCGCTTGCCATCGCTGGCATTGCCTCAGGTCTCATCACCAATTTTCAGAGCAAGCCAAGAGGTGAGACATTTGTTCTGCTGCAGCATTCACTGTGCATCCTCATTTGAAGCAACTTACATAGATGCTGAATGCTGAAACATATGCCTGATACTTGCCACATTTGGTTTTGCAGCACCTATCGAGGATGAGCCTGGGCAGTATCTGACTCTGTCCCAGTACAAGGACAAGTTTGCAGCTAGCGAGGGAGTTGCACAGGCTCCTTCTGTGAACTAGTTGCAAGTCACATAGTGCCAGGTATTGTCACATACCTGCCATGGGAATATCACCATGATTTTGAGGAGGCACAAGAACTCCTTGAGAGCAAAAGTTGCTCAAAGGTGTCAAACCCCTGTTTCATCATCAGGGTATGGGATGTAAGCAATGTGTCAGCACATCTAGTGATTTATGTGCCAAGCACTTTCTCCATCAGCCTTACATGGCAAATGCATGAGGCAAAGCTGTTTACAGAAGTGTCGAAGTGCATCTGACGACTGTGTCTGGTTTGAGCTGCTTGAGATCAGTGCAGTAGCAAATGTCTGCCCAACTTGTGCTGTTATGACTGCAAGAGACACTGACAGTCTGTACGTGACTGTGGAAAACTGTAATCAAATCCCAAGCTAAACACTACATACAGAATTCGGACACTGACCCATGTAAGCTGAACAGAAGTCAACGCCATTGCATAGCGTCTGTAAAGCATCAAGCAAATATGTATGTGGCTGCTGTCACAACCAGGTCTGCAAGGCTGGAAGTTGAAGGCTGTTTGGATCAGTCTCCCCAACATGTCGTTGTGCAGAAGCATTTTTGCATCAAGCCTTTGACAGACGCCCTTTTCAGCTGCTGCTTCAGGTCTGTTGCAGCAAATTGAGTGACAGCAAAAATGGCATGAAGTAAACATTCACTTCACACTTAGACATGAACATCAGCAACAGCCAGGCCCACAAATGAGTCTGAGTCACCGTAAGCTAAGGGCTTGCAATGATTTGCGGCGTTCATCTGCATGTGCTGCTGTTGTAAGTGATGGTTGACTCAATGCTTCCAAAGACTCCCTGCGATTTGGCTGACTGTTTTCCTGTGCCAGCCTGCTGCTTTTCCTCTGAGGTTGCCTGCATACAATTAACAAAGTCAGTGAGCTGCGCTTGAATTGCTGATAACAGACTGATCAGCTGTGTTCTGCTCAACACGGTCATTCACAGTTGGCCAAAAGTCTAACAATTGCATGGCAAGCCTTAGCATGGTAGAGCCACAGCAAAGACAAGTGTACGTGCTGATCAGAAGCTTCACAGACTATGTGCAAACAAGCTTACCGCTTTGATGCTGTATTACTGCTGGTTGCGCTGTTGGAGCTGGAAGTTTCCGCACATGAGTTTCTAAAGCAATTGCGGCACAGAGCAGTGTACTTGTCAGCACCACCCACAACCTGCAGTGCGCAACAAGCCAATTCACGCTGTCGCCTGTATCCTGTGTAGGTTGGTGGACCACATGAATGAGCTTTCCAGGGTTGTGGAGCATATGCATCGGCTCAGGCCTGAATTATGTCGTCAGATGCTCTCACGCACAAGTGATTGTTCGGTGTCAAAGAGCCCCTTAGGGCATGCTTCACCGCCGATGCCAGTCGCTGTCCACAATGTGTAATGATGATCAATGGCACACAAGACTGTGACCAATGTGACCGAGCCAGTGGCAGCTTCCCATGATCAAGTCAGCTTGCTGCATGCAGTCCCCCACCTGCAGCTCAGTTTCTGAGCTGAGTCTTTTGGTGTAAGATGCATCCTTATGACACTGTGTGCAGACCGCTGTCAACTTGATGACATGCTCTGCGAGTGGTATCAGCTCCAGCACATTCATGAAGGGCTTGCGCTGGAACGTGGCATCCAGCGCTGACACCAAAACATGCTTGCCATTGTTCGCCCACTGCTCAGCTCTTTTCACAAGGTCTACATTGCATTTACAGCTTTAGTTTGTAGCACTGTCCCAGGCTTGTGTGCAACTTCACGATTTCTTTAACCAACATTACCTGGAAAGAATTGTCCTTTCATCTATGGCGATCACATCATAGTGCCATGCTGCATTTTCAATTTCGGCAAGCAGCTCTGCAGACTTTGCAGTCATGTTCACTTTGTCATGTGTGGACAGCGCTGAGTCCTGGCCGTATCTGATGTCGCCCTTGTACTTGATCAGAATGCACTTCTTGGACGCAGCTAGATTGCGACGAACACGTCTCAGCAGCTCTGTTGTTTTCCCCTGAGAACATGGGACCTATGATCACGTCTATGCTGCCGTCTGCTGGCCTCGCAGAGCCTTTCATCAGGACGTGTCTGATTGTGTTTGAGGTCGCTGACATGATATGCTGGCTACACAAGCTACAGTTTGCAGTCTCCAACTACCCGAAACAGCTTGCGACTTTGTTGTGCTGCTCGAGCAAGATGTCGCTGCTTGGAACGCACTTGTGGGTGTCGGCTAATTTTAGGAAAGAAACTCGCGCGTGCTCCTTTCGTGTGTCGAGCCGGCAGGATAAAGCAGGACGCACCGTGAGCAGCGGTGTTGTCTGCCTGGTATCAGTCAGTGCTGTGTTGACTTCTGGGCTTTGCAGTATACAGGAATTTAAATGCATTGGTCTTAGCACACACGCATGGACTCGGGTCAGCAGGGCTGACAGCATCCACTGCTCCTCAAAATATGGATTGGCAGCGCTCGCTCGGCACACTTGACAGTCACGCACTCTAGGAACTCATTCACTGACACAGCCTGATCTTCTCATTGTCATACGTTGTCAAGCTCCTCCCTACCTTTTTGCATCAATGGGCAGTCTGCAGATGAACAAATTGCATCACATGCAGGCAATTCAATGTCCTGATCAGTTGATAATATGCAGTGCAACATCACGCGAGAGTACAGCTGTATGTTCAAGTGCAGCATGTGACCATGACATCAGCTGATGTGTAAGCATGGACTTACCTGTCACACTGCACGAGAGGAACAAGTGCAACGAAGTATTGATCAACAAACGCTTGCATAGTGCGCGATCAGTCTGTGGGGAAACATGTTGCACACACTGCCTGCAAATGATGAGCGAATGACTTTGCCAACAGCTGCAATGGATCTTTCTCAACACAGCTTGGACAATCTTGCAACAAGATTTCCAACAAGCGAAATTGTCTGCAGTACAGCAAACTCATGCAGTTGCTGTGACTGGAAACGCTTCTTCAGCAGCTCGCTTCCAGAGCATAGCTGAGCAGTTGAGCCTGCAACCAGTCTTGCAAGTCAATCACAAGCATTTTCAAGATGTGGAGTGCAAATTGTGACATGCTATGCTTGTCATATGCTTGCAAGATCGTGGCGATCTTGCAGCTTTGTGCAGAGTATGCAGCAGATCTGTGACACACATCACATTGCACAACATTTTTGCATGGGCTGACAAGAATGCAATGGAAACACAGCAGGCATGAAAGTGCAGCAGCACAAACATTGTCAAAAATGCACATATGCAACGCACCATTCAGGGGTGACAACATATTTGCCGGTGCGCTGCGCCCAGTACACCTGCAGCTCACATTCAATAATGTGTCAGAAGCTGCAAAATGCTTGCATGCAGACATTGTAGCCAACAGGCAAAGGTCTGTGCCAAGCACAGCAAAGGACGATGTCTCTCTCAAGTGACAATTGACAGCATATGCCAAGCAAAATGCATTTCAATACTCAGCGCCAACAACAAGTTGAGATTGGTGTAATGCTACACATGTGTTGACATGAATGATGACCGGTCTTGGACACAATGCAATACACACACGTTTGCAGCTTGTCAACCTCTTCAATGCCATTGATGCAGGCATAACTGGGCTGGGTAGTACAGTAAATCGCCATCCTCAAGGGAATCATCGACATGGGTAACAGCGTCGTTTAGGCTGCAGTGTGCAGACAGCTACAACAGTTGCATAAACTGTGACTCTTTGCAGCCTGCTAACCTTCTCGGCGCTGTTGATGTAGGATGCATTATGGGGAACAGCATGACCAGCTGGCCATATGCAGATGAAAATAGGACAATCTTTTGCAGCTTACTGGCCTTTTTGGTGCCATTGATGCAGGCTACACCATGGGTAACAGCATCACTGGGACGAATCAGCTGATGCCAGAAGCATGCAGCAGAGCTTTGCAGCTGACTTAACTCCTCAGGACCGTTGAGTGAAGCTGCAGCATGGATGACAGCATCGCTAGGCTGGGTTTTGCAGGCAGCTGCAGCATTCAGGTAAGTTGCACTGCTACTTTGTTCAAAAGGGCAGCTTGTTGACCTTTTCAGTGCCGTTGACGTAGGCTGCAACATGGGTGACAGCATCACTGGGCTGTGTGGTGCAGGTGGCCCCAAAATTGACAGCCTTCTTCCACATGGGGTGCAGCTCAGGGTGGCCATCTTGCAAGGGAATCACACGGCTGAACATGATGTGAATGCCTGCTAGAACCTGCACAACGGACAAGGCATCTTGCACAGCAGACACAACATCCTGCAAAGGAGTGACTGAACTGAATATGATGTGTATGCCTATCAAGGACCTGCACAGCAGACACAGCATTTGAAAGTGATGTGGGAGGCTAGCCAGAGCCTGCACAACACACACAGCACTTGGAACATGATGAAGATGTGTACTAGAATGTGCACGACAGACACAGCATCTTGCAAGGAATTCACCCAAACTTAAATATGATGTGGATGTCTGCCAGAACTTGCAAAATAGACACATCATCATGCACAGCAGGCACAGCAACCACAGCATCTTGCCTGCCAGACAATGTGCAGGAGGCCACCATGGCCACTCAAAATCAAAACCGCCTCTCTACAAAAACAACATAAGCTTGTTGAAGCCTGCACGGCAGTCTACCACCTGCTTTGCAGCCTGCAGCATCTGCCTGTCAAATTTTGCAGCTCTGACATTCAGCATTTTGCCTTAAACAAATCTTGTGCACTTTGTATAGCTGCTCATGGTATGGTATCAGAAACCAATTTCAGGCTTGATTGAACCCAGCAAACAAGGAAATAATCTGTGATAGCATTGCCTTACATTGACATTATCTATGTGATGCCCTGCTGGGCATCTATGAGAGCAGAACACTACTGAGTAATCCTTTTGGTTTCAATTTTCACCTGTCTGCGCTCATCCTGCAGCACCTGCCGCACATCCCACAGGGGTCGCTCTAAACCCCTGTACCCTGCTGCCTCCACCCCCCCAGCCTCCCCCAGCACCCTGAACATCCGGGCGTGTGTGCGTAGCAGCACGTTCAGGGCAGTCATAAGCATGCCAGACTGCGGCGTCTCATCCCGCCGCATTTCCAGGAGGGATCGGCTTTTGGAGCCAAATTGGCGACGGCTGGCGGGAAAGTAGATGTAGCGCTCGACTGCCACCAGGTTATCTTTGTGATTGCCCCATACACTGCTAGTGTCATCTACCACCAGCGCAATTGGCTCCCTGCCTTCAAGACCCTGCAGGACCAGGTGGATACATCAAGTGCTTGGACTGAATGCATGGTGACCTGGTTGCAAGTCTTGCTGTGCAATGTACTGAGTGCATCGTTACTTCTTGCATCTCTTGCTGCACATAATTCTGGGCATCCAAAGATGACGACTCATTGCTGCTACAGCCGACAAGATTGCTCGCCTACACGGACATGCACGTACACATGCATATATGCATGCACACATGCATGAATGCATGCACGATAGGCGTTTGAGCAAAGGCAGGGCAGACCTGCATGAGGCGCTTAGTAAGGTCCTGCTGCATACCGTCCGCTGCCCCCTGGGAGATGACGCGGTGCCCAAACAGGCGCCCGCTGGGGTCCAACAGCTCACAGATGGCTGCAGCATAAGACCTGCACCAGAAGTGCATGTCATGCGTTGAGGGTGACTAGCCAACCAACAAGGCTATAATGAATGTGCCATGTGGGGCGCCCTCTTAGTCAGTGAATGGCTGAGGTTCAACTTAAGTTATGTGTCTGAAGAGACAGTCAAAGGCTTGCCTCACATGTAGCGTATGCATAAGAAGCCATTGCAGTACAGTCTGTTCCAGTAACACTATAGGCATCTTGCTGGAAAAGAACAACATCTGATCATGGCTTTGGTCGCTGTCCGCTTGATGCCTCCCAAGTTTCAATGACGGCGTCTTGCCCTTGATGGACCAGAACCGTGTATGTTGGAAACCACCATGTGTGTCTGCATCAACAGTTGATCAGGCACTGAAGTGCTTGTTGCCGTTTGGGTGTGTCTAAAGCTCAAGGTGTTAACAAGCAGTCTCCTCAGGTTGTCTGGCGGCAAAATAGCAGCACCCCTAACATCATTAAAAATTGTATAGGTCACTGCCTTGGCATGGATCCATAGCTCGAAAGTGCTGGTGCGCAGTTTCCAAGAAATGCCTGACAGCACTCCAGAATGCAACAACATGTGATGCAGCAGAAGCTCACCTGTTGCCTGACAGTACTTTTGACAGCTGCAAAGAAACTTACCTGTTGCCATTTGTATGGATCCACAGCTCAAAATGCTGGTGCGCAGTCTCTAGGAAGTGCCTGACAGCCGGCCTCAGCTTGGTCCACATCTGAATGCGTTCCAATCTGAAGAGCTCCCTTTTGGCCTCGGGCAGTCTCAAAGACTCATTGGCTAGATGAGATCTGAGTTGAGCCTCATGCTCTGGGTCTACCTCAGTAAAGCGCGCTGAGTTGACGAGCGTGTGGTCCAGATCCAACACCAAACACAGCTTGCGTTGCCTGCATTGGCAACAGGAGCCATGAACATGGTGTCTGAGGCAAGCAGTAGCAGCCTCAGAGGCTTGTTAGCAGGGTGAGATCTGAGCTGAGCCTTATGCTCTGAACTAAACTCAGTGAAGTGCGCTGAGTTGACCAGTGTGTGGTCCAAGTCCAACAGCAAGCACAGCTTGCGCTGCCTGCATTGATGTTGGCTGTCACTTACAGCAGCAGGGGAAGAAGCAGGACGCATTGTTCAGGTGAGATCAAAAGAGTGCGTGGGCCAAACTCAGCGAAGCACGCTACAATGACCAGCATGTGGTTCAGGTCCAACACCAGGCACAGCTTGCATGCATGTGGATTGTTGCAACAAGCCAGCAGCAGCAGCAGCAGCAGCACTAGCAGCAGATCAGGCTTATGGGCAAAAAGTGTGGAATAAGCTGAGGAAGAATAAAAAAGAGATGAAGGAGAAGAAGAAGAACCAGCAAACTGGGTATGCAGATTCGTCAAAAGCATGGCCAAGTAAGTGTGAAAAGAATGCAGGAGCAGAGCGAGAGGCAGAGCAGAACTTGCCTATGTTGACATGTGTACGTGTAATTGATGGCATACACCTAAGATATCAAACATCACGAAGTGTGTACGAGGTGTAAAAATAATAATATATTGCACACAATGCACAAGCTTTTGCAAGCAGTACCTGAGCAGAGACTTGACATCATCAGCCAATACTTGCATGCTTGTCAGGCCATCAGCAGCATGGCTGTTGGCAGCGTTGCCATCATCAGCAGCAGCATGGCCACTTGCCAAGTCATCGGGCACCCCATTAGGATCAGGCAGGGGGACTGTCTGGGGTAGGGCAACAGGCCCACCCCTCTGAGCAATCTGAGCCAGGCTCTGATCAACCTCTTTCACTGATGCTGATGCAATCTGATGCCGTCCAGGCTGCTGCCGCTGCTGCTGCCGCTGCTGCTGCTGCTGTATTGGGTACTGATGACTATACCCCGACGAGCTCACAGGCTCCTGCTGCATGACCTGTTCTGCTTCTTCACTGGAGCTTCTGTCATACCCAGATTGTTGCGGCAGTGCCTGATTGGCGTAACTGCCTCCATTCACTGCCTGAGGCTCAGCCAAGGCGCTGAGCTCATTCTCAGGTGACACATCTGACGCATCAGCTCTGTTGCTGCGCCTGCTGTTTCGTCGATAATGCATATGCCGGTGCAGCTGGCTCTGCTGTGGCAGTTGCTGTGACAGTTGCTGTGACAATTGCTGTGGCAGCTGCTGTGGCATCTGCTCTGGCTCAGGCCCCAGACCTGGAGGCAGCTCAGCCTCTGCCTCAGGCAGCTGCCTTGGCAGGTGCTGCAGCAGTGGCTCCAAGCCAGGTGGCAGAGCATGTGCTTCATCTGTCATAGCCTGCCGTGCAGTTTCTTTGTGCTTCTGCTGCTGCTGCTGCTGGTGCTGCTGATGCGGGTGGCCATTTAAGATGTTCTGAGCGTCTGTGCTGGCATTATTCAGTCCAGGTATCGCTCCATTCATTGCTTGCTGATCAACATCTATACTGCGATGGGCTGTACTAGGCTCTGGCAACGGTATCTGTGATGCCTGTTGCAGCACACTTGACTGCTGCTGCTGCTGCTGCTGTGGGTGGGGCTGCTGTGGGTGCGGCTGCTGCATTGCAAGGTGGCGTTGCAAGTGAGCACGCATAGCAATAGTGCTTGGATCATCTTCCTCTACAATCTTCTTCAGCTTCTGCCGCCTGTTGCCCTGCAGCTTGAAACCAACCTGTGGTCTGACTTGAGGCATTGCTGCAGATTCCGAATCTTCAGAAGCTGGTAAGCTGGACAGCTTCTGTGAGTGCAACAATGTAGTGATGCCAGTCTGTTCACGATGATGCCCATTTGCCACTGCTGTGGACTCAGGCGATGGCGGTGGCAGCGGCGGTGGAGGCACAGGGTCAACATCCATGTCAGCTGCTGCAGCTGAGTCATCAGGCAGGGGCAGGGGAGGCGGTGACTCATCCCTGCCATTCTTCTGCTTCTTGCTCTGGCTTGCCAGCTTGATCTTTTGCTTCCCTCCTTTGATGCTGACTGCTGTGCCAGGTGTCTGATTGGCTGTTGGTGCGTCTGCATCAGCTTCAGCTGCCCTCTTCCTCTGCTTCATCAGACCCAGTCTGGGGATGTAGGGGGCTCTAGGCTGGGGTTCTGCTTTGGGTTTTTTCGGCTGTAGTGACTCTTCTTCACCATCTGCTAGCGCTTTGAACACCTGCAAAACCGAAAGGGTGATGACGACTCAGCATTGCAAAAGTTGTCCCTAAGACAGGGCAAGCAAGGACTGTGCAGCTTGTGACTGGGACATGCTTATGTAATTGCAGTTGCCGTGCACATTGACAAGATCTACAATGTATCAGTGGCAGCAACATGACAGTGGCACAGGACATGAGTATGTGCACAAAGTCAACTGACGGCATACTGAAGCTAGCATGGCACCTTCCAAGGCAACACATACCCGCAAAAGGAATGACTCACAACAAGCAGACATAAGAGCAGCTCATGCAAACAAGATGCAATCAGACATATGCAAATCTGAGTCTGTCCAAAGAAGACAATGTCCAAACCGCCGCTTGTGTTTCATAAGAGACGCAATGTGCTGCACATTGCCGCTGCAAACTGACAAGTCATGTGCACGAAGCATGAAAAGACTTCAGGCACAAGTGCAGCGTGATCAACAGGGCACCCTGCTGCTCTTGATCCAGCCTTCTAGCTCTTTCCTGTGAGCAGCAGTCAGCAAACTGTCTTGCTGCTTTATGGCAGCTCTCACAAGCTTGCCTGCTGCTGACAGGTTGGAAGTTCTGCCCACACCTATGGTTGAAAGCACGAGCCATTTGAAGAACTCCCTTTGTTGGTTTTACAGCTGTTGATCAAGAATCTTGACATCATGTCATGTCTTAGCTGATACAGCAATCAGGCACAGAGACACGATGCGTTATGCCGCAAGGAGTTGTGTTGGAAGCCTCTGTGAGCCACAGAAGCCTGGGAGTGCTGATGCAGATGCTGCCAGCAAGGGTCTCTTGCTTCAGCAACACGTTTCATGTCATATCTACCTGTTGCAAAGCAAATAGACAGATTGAATCCAATGAACAAATGAATCAAAAAGACGCACTGATGCAAAGGTGAGAAGAGAGTGCAGGGCCTAAGGCGGATTGCAAGATTGCTGACCTGTGTTGCAAACAAGGTGCACTGTGCTGAGCCCCTTGAAGAACTGTGCACTACTCTCAGCCAATTTGGCATTGTCATCTGCCTTGGCTGACTTTCGTGCAGCATCAGTCAGAGAGCGCTGCAGCTCTTGCAGATCTGCCAGAGCATCCAGCAAGTCCAGACTGACAGCCTGTAGGGACCTAGAAAAGAACACAAGAGCAAAGTTTATGCTGTCAGGCATCACAACAGGAGCTTCTTTGAGTTGAAGCATAGTGCAAAGACTTAAGTGTGTGCCAAAAAGTGTCATGCACTTGAAATGATGGCATGCAGGTGTAGGCCTGCTGCTCATTCATGCTGCAACATGCTCAGTAATCTTGTGAGGCACCTACATATGCCTGATGATCTGCTGCGACATAGCAGCATACGCATGGAACAACCATAGTGATTGACCCTATTTTCAGAACCCTGTACACTTTGAAGATCATTGGTTTTGCGTTTCACCAAAGCGCTGAAAGAGACTTTTCTTCCATTGCTCAATGTCAAGACATGTCTCTACCAATGACCACAGCATTTGATTTTGCTTTTGGCTGGAGTCTGCTTCAGGACACTAGGCCCAAAACGAAATGCAAGCAACAAGAACTGTGTGACTTGAGATGACTGTACTTGCAGGGGTAGGAGGCGCTTACTTCATTGCAGCGGGCACATTTGCTGCAGAAGTTGATGCCTTGATGCTGCTCACAAGCGCACTGATGTCGCTTGGCTTCCTGTTTCTCGTAGCCAAACTGCGAGTCAACCTGTGGCATCAAGGTTGTCTGAGCTTGCTTTGGTGGCACACAGCCGAATTCCTTGGCAGTTTTTGGCCATTTGCCAAGCTGGCCATGCAGTGTGTATCTCATGCTTGCAGAGATGCCGAATGGTGATGCTGTATGTATGCATTGCGCACACGATTATGCAAACTGTATGAACACTACAAGAGCAACACAATTCGAACCTGCTACTTGGCCGCACTTCTCCCTCATCCAGGCTGCCATCCTCTGATGATGCATGGCTGCCTTTTTTAGGCAAGGAATCAAGACTGCTGGAGTCATCATAATCTCTAGTATGTCTGTTATGGTGGTAGATAGGGGTATAACCATACTCCTCTGAATAGCGCGAAGCAAATGGTCCACCACAGTGATGGTGCGCAAAGCGTGGTGAGCCATACGATGTCGATGCATGATCCCTGCCAGAACATGACTTGTCTCAATTTTGAGTAGTCACCACCCAATGGCATGCAGTTCATGCAGAAACGAGTTCTGGCTCTGGCAGGCTTCGAAACCGAATTCGTTCTTTTGTGTGCAGATTGATGATTCTTGTATGTGTACATTGGAAAGTGAGATAATGTGTCAAGCTCTCGACCTCCAGCGCCAGCCAGATCTGGCTGAATGATCTGACTTTATAGCACCAGGCCACTAGAAATTCCACATCCTGCTTTCGTTTTGGGTGGCATGCAAGCAATGGCATTGACTGTCAGGGTACGACGCAGGCAGAATTATCCCCGTGCAGAATTTTGTAGGCAGAATTGCAGAACTTTCTGCAAGGCATTTGCCAAATCCCTGCACTAACCTAGCAGAACTATGCAGTACTGATTTACGTGCAGAACCCTGCAGAACTGCTGCAGAACCCCTGCAGGACCGCTGCAGCACCCATGCTGACTCAGTTGACTAAGCCGGTGGGTCAGTAATCTGTAGATGGCAGCATAAAGACAATGATTCGTTGACAAGTGCACAGTTGTTCTCTTTTGCTGTTGGAGCCAGGCGAGCAAGCATGAGGGACATTGATGCAATAACCATGTATTTGGTGCTCATTTGCCCAAATACATGTCTTGATATCAGTCAATTGGAGTGATTCTTGAAGGTTTTCTGTCCCTGCAACAACTTTTTATTGGACTTTTCAGCATTTGTAAGGTTCCACAGATGCACCTAGCTCTCAAAAGTTCAAAATAATTGTTTCTCTTGAATTGACCATGTATACAGTTCTGCAGGGGCCCTGCAAGGTTCTGCAAATACTACATTTGCAGGCAGAATTCAGGTCAAGCCCTAAATAATTCTGCGTCGTACCCTGTTGACTGTGGTGTTGATCTTGCCACCGTTGCCCAGCTGGCACCTCATATGGAGATGTATGAAAAGCAATTGCTTATGGCTTGTCAGAAGCCATGCAACATATATCATTTGACGAGTTGACGCAGTGATTGGCAAGTACCTGGTGGCTTTGACCAAATGTGGACACCCCATGATGCTGGTACAAGAATCATGATCCACACTAGTGCAGTTTTGAACTTGGCACGCAAGAATCCAGCTGCGACCACTGCCACCAACAGAGAGACTTTTCAGTCTGTTGATGCTGGTGGTCGCAATTGTCTTGCTGGTGTACAAGTATGCCTATTGAGTTTTCAGGTATTGTAGATGCTGTGTTTCAAGCCAGCAGCATGCCTTTCAAGCAAGAGCTGTGCTCCTGACAGTAGATCACCTGAGACTTGTGTGCCTTCTGTCAAGCAATTGCGCGCTGGGCGCAGCACCGTATGGCAAGGTGCCATATGCAGAATATGCCATGCTTGAGCCATATGTGCGCAATGGTTCATCAAAGATTGGCAAGCCAAGCAAGCCAAGATCAGAAGGTGGCATAGCAGTAGCAGCCATATCCAGCACAGGTGCAACTGAGGGCTCGGGATCTTCAGCAGGCTCAGGCTTGCTGGGCACACTTGGAGCTGCTGCTGTTGCTGCTGCTGTTGCTGCTGAAGCTTCTGGCTCCTACAAAGCTTTGACTTCTTTCAGCAAACTACTTGTAGCCAGGCGCAAGCCAGCAACTGAGCAAGAAGTTGTGTAGCTGCAGACACTGAGTCTCACATCCGTTTTCTGTGGAGTATCCACTGTTGTATCCGGTAGTTCTCCCTCCTCAATTTCGCCATCCTCAAGATCCGGCATGCTGCTGCTGGTCAAAACTGCGATAAGGTGTACTACCTACTCTAACAAGATGCAAGCAGCGCTAAGCTCTGTGCGAGCTGTTGATGCTACACAGGCCTTGTCCCAATGCTGACTTTGGCGATCACTGTTTGTGCTGCTAGGAACAGGAGTAGGCTAGATTGACTTGAGAACTTGCAAGCAAACAGGGGGGCTTTGAACCCTGGATGCCTGATGCCCTGACACAACACAGCAAGTGACGTTGTAGAGACAGCTGACGGAATGGCAACCTGTAAAGTGTCGCCGGTGGGGACCGGAGGCAGCTCTCTCTTGCTAAGCTAACAGAGGCCAATGGGTTGAAGTGCTGACAAAGCCTGCCGCTGATTGAACACAATCGAAGAAGATGCATGCGCCCGTTCACGCTCGCAGGGTCTCGCACCCTAAAAAGCTCAACTTGCAATTTTGTCACTTGATTCCACATGCAAATATATATATTCCTGAGAGCCATGTCGAGCCTTGCACTGGGGTCCAAGCGATTGTACATTGCAGGATAATATTGCGGTTGTTTCAAGACCTGCAAAATAGCTGATTTGGAGGTCCAGTACCGATACTGGTGTGCAAAAATGCTTGAGTCCTCAAGGGTCGCCTCCTACATTTGGCCTATTTGCCCTGCACCCATTCAAGTGCAGCTTTGGGATATCGAGATCTTGCTGAAGCAAGCCTTGGCAAGCTTGTCTTTGCAATCGCAGAGGCGCTGTTTAAAATATTTCAATTAATCTGTTACAGCTTCTGACCGAAATTATATTCCAGGCGCAAAGTCCAATGAGGAGGTTGATTTCGAGCTGCTGTGTGATCCACCATAGGCAAAGCAGTTCAGCACTCCAGGCCTTCATGGCAGCGACATTCTTGCAAGTTTGTCTTCACACGCGAGCACGTGCCGACACATGAGAGAATCCGCACGTGCACACGTGCCCGATGATGTCATTCCGTAAAGCAAGATAAAAGTAGGTTGCGCAGCGAAGCATCCTTAAACTGACCTCGTCTTGCGCCAGCGAGAGTGAAATTACAGGTAAGCACCTTTGGTATTTGCCCATTAAAATAAGATGGCATCGCGTTCAACATCAAGTGCCATAACCATATTTTCGAGATTCGCGCGCTATGCATGCGGGCGTCTTGATCAGTTGCAACAGCTTACAGCGTCCAGTCGTTCGATGCTTGTGCTGCATCTGGGCAACCGTGCAATGAGTTGAAAGTGCTGAACCGCGACAGACGTAGTATGTTGAGCCCGGCCGTCGTCGACAGCGGCACCGCCACAGTCATCGCAACGTCAATAGCAATATCTTCAGGCTGCCGGCGGAATGCGTCATCTTCTCATGCTTGCTCTTGCAGGCTTGATCATGGCACCTCCAGAATCAACCACGACCCTCGGCGATGATTACGGAGCCACCTACAAGGATTACCTCAACAAAACTAAGGAATACGTACAACGAGTTGAGACCTTCAACTTGTCGGAGCATGAGCGCAACGATCACGATGCAATCAAGTAAGTAGTCGTGAACCTAATCAGCGCCCGCGCTCAGCATACGTGACGCTCTTTGGCTTTGCGAGTGAGCACTGCAGTATCCCTTCATATACTCTCTTCAGAATGCAGTGCCAAAAGCATGACCCCTGCAGCTAGCTGACTGCCAGTATCTCTGTGTGCATATGCATCTGTTGTGCTGGCTGCTGTGTGCATGCTGTTGCTGCTACTGGTGTCTGTCCACATCCGTCAAATGTGTCAAATGATGTCCAACATGCAGACATTCAGGTCCCCAAGGCAAGGTGGAGCCATTGACAATCATTGATGATCCAGCTGACTGGAAAGCAGCTGACCTGCAGGTATGTTGCACTTTGCCGATCACTGCAGTATCATGAACCATGTTGCAGTTGTCTACATTACTGGCAACAAGTTGTACTGCCAGATTGCTCACATGGCAATCAGTTGGACCCAACAGCGAGCCTTAGTCCTGCTACAGCAGAGCTTAGTTCTGCCTTTTGACAGAACTTCTCCGTACCTGTGCCACTAGTGCTGATCTAGTGAGTGTATACATCACATGTATCCTCAGCAATATGCTTGCTTGGCCAAATGATATTTGCAATGGCAGGGGCGTGAAGCAGAGTATACCTACCGCTTCACTGAAGCTGATGTGGCAGAGCTAGCTGCTGCTGTTGACCGTGTCAAGCTTTCTGGTGTGCGCAGCGAGACAGACATCCTGCAGGTGATCATACATTCGCATCTCAATGCCCAAAAAGCTGAAGCACACATATCTTCTTCTTCAGCGCGCTAAATGCTATGTATACTTCGGCTGCTGCAGTACTTGCACAGAAGCTACTCATGCTTTGAGATGCCTGGCCTCAGCAATGCGGGCATTGCTTATGTCATGCTACAATTATGCATTTCTGTGTCAAACATTCACATGTGTATTGCAGTTGGGCAAGAAAGACTTCCACCTCCCAAACCTGTCAGCTACACTGATTGAGATTGGCAAAGAGGTCAATGCAGGCAGGGGGTTCAAGCTTGTCAAGTAAGCACTACTTGTCACGTGATCACTGTTTATTCAACCTCTATGTTATTCTCCTTTTTGTCGCCACCCATGATTGAATTACACGAAGCACTACATGTAGTGTGTACACTACTGCCCGAGCAAGCCTTTTTGCACGTTCTCTGCTTGTGCATGTACAACTGCTGCTGTCGCATGAGTCATACCTGACTGTCAAGGTGATAGTTGCAACAGCAACAGCACTGATGTCTTTGCTTTTGCCATGATGCGCATGGATATTGAGCAGCAGATGATAGACCAAGTCCTGCTGAGCATGCTTTGAGACATTGCATGTAGTAACCTGCAGCTAAAAGGTCACAATCCCAATAGTGCGTGTTTTCTTGTCTAAACAAAGTGTGGTATCTGCTGTCATTGGCAGCACTTTTGCAGCAACACTTTGGTTGCTCAAACGACCATGTGGTTGACCAGACTCTCGACGTATGTGGTCTCACTGCAGGGGCTTCCCAGTGCAGAAGTACAGCGAAGACCGCTTGGGACTGGTATCGGCTTTCTGGGGAGTAGATTTGCATTTGGGTCAGCCATTGATCTCCCAGACTGACTACATGGCAGACAATTGCTTGAGTTGGACCGATGCAGCTTTTTGGTGAACTTGAGTGTCTTGCAGGGGCTTCCCAGTGCAAAAATACAGTGAAGACCGTTTGGGATTGGTCCTAGCATTCTGGGGAGTTGGCCTGCATTTGGGTCGGCCACTCATCTCCCAGACTGACTACAAGGCAGACGGTTCCGTTTTTGGGTCTGTTCTGAACCATGTTACAGATGGTAGACACGTCCAAGGTGCGAATGCTGCTCAGTTGCTGCCAAAAGGTGCTTGCCTGCTCACATTCTAGTTTATTTGTTGGCAGCTCAATGCACTCTGCTGACGTGTAGCTTCAGCGTGTGTTCAAAACCTTGGCCGCGAAATGGAAATGCCTGCTCAATGAATTGTGGACTCTTGTGCACAATCATGCCACAACAGCATGCGCAAGGCGCACGTCGTCTAAGCAGAATGCAGCTACTCTCTTGATGCAATTGAGCAGGCACAGACTGGATGCAAGACACAAAAGCTTAGTGGTCAATACTGATCCGATTGCACCTTCCCTGCAACTGCAGCTCTGTCATCTGCAATTGCACCTTGTATCCAATCCTGGCATTTAAGGTTTGCACAAGTCAGCATCTCAGCTGCACAGCACTCTGCACATTAACCTCACTGCAAGTGTTGCTGCTGATGCAGTGTTCCAGCATGACAAGCAACTGCCAAAGGGCAAGGTTGACATATGCTGCCTGCCCTTCCACACTGATCAAGGCGCAGCAGACCTCATTGTCCTGCTTTTAGTCACCACAGCCCAAGGCCGAAGATTGACATGAACTGTTTTGCCTGTCACAATGACCATCCAAGTTGCTGCTGCAGTGTTCCAGCATTCCAAGCGGCCGCTGCCTAAGGGCAAAATTGACATGAGCCGCCTGCCTTTCCATACTGACCAGGGCGCCATTGACTGCATTGTTCGCTGTCAGTCACTGCTATGCTGTCCCCTTTGACAACATTGATAGAGCTGTCTGTCGTTTCAGACTGACTAGGAAAGCTGCTGCTGCTGCTGCTGCTGCAGTGTTCCAGCATGACAAGCAGCCTCTGCCTAAGGGCAAGATTGACATGAGCCGCCTGCCTTTCCACACTGACCAGGGCGCAACAGACCTCATTGCACTGCTGTCAGTGACTGCTGCCCCTAAGGGTGGGGAGAGCAAGTGGGTGTCTGCTGTTGCCATCCACAATGAGCTGCTACGCAGAGGCAGAAAGGTAAGAACAGTGATACAAGTCTCAGCGCGTCAGCTGCTGGTTGCAATTTCTGAGGAGGGCAAGTGGGTGTCCGCTGCTGTCATTGATGAAGAGCTGGCAGACAAATGAGCAGCACTGCAGTGACATCAGCTGCTGTGCAATACAGCGTCTGATGATTGCAGTCTCAACACAATGGGCATTGCAATGTCCTGTGTGCTGTTGTAGGTCACATCAAGCTGCTGTGCAGAGAAAGAGCAGCATTTGTATGTGATGACTACATTGTTGAATGCAACTCATGATTTCAAACAACCACTTCTGAATGCTGTCCTGTATTGTAAGCCCTTGTGTCTCACATTTCTTGGTATTTACAAGTATCTGGTGGCAGAGTTGAATGGAGTCTGACTTTGTGTTTTGGCTCCCTTTCTTGACGCTTTCAAAGTTACTTGCAATTGCAGGATCTGGTGGCAGAGCTGAGCCGTCCAAAGGCTTGGTACACCCCCCGCAAGCTGTCTCAGCAGGCCTACGATCGCAAGGCTGATGGAAGCTTTGCTGGCTTTGAAGAAGAGGTGTGCACTATTGTGGTTTCATCTTCAGTACTGTGAACAAGCTTTGCCCTGCATCTACCCTTTTCCAATTGCATGCATCTGCAGTGTGTTGGCACGCAACTTTCAACAGGATGTGCCCAAGACTGGCATCAAGACCTGTGTCTGTGTAGCATTGCTGGCAGCATTGCGCAAGATGCTGCCAACTGCCTCAACTTCTCCGTCGATGTCAAATAGCTCACCTGAAATCAGGCAACATATGCAGAAAGCCTTGACAGGGTGCAGACTTTGTTCTGACCATGACCCTGTCATCTCAGCTACTAATAAGGCAATTTGTTATGTGCCATTTCCCTTTTGCCTACCATACGGCTACCTGAGTGTGCTTTTTGTACTCTTCTCTCTCTTCCTCATCTTCATCACAATTACTTTCATCCAAGTCCAGTCAAGTGATAGAAGACTGCTTGATGGTCTTCAGACCTTGTGCTGGCCTCGTCATTCCCACTAAAGTCATAAAGCATGTCATGATAGCTATCTCTGTATGCTCTTCTTGCTTTTGAGGCAGCTCGTCTGGTGCAGATTCCGTTCGCATACCATGATGGCTACCTGAGTGTGCACTTTGAGGCTCACAAATACCAGGACATCAAGCTCACTCCTCTGCAAGAGGAGGCAGTCTGGTACGCGCACAGGCTATGCTGCTGCAAATGATTGGACGCTGTGCCAAGGCATTCAGATGTAGCGTGACTGCCAGCAGTTGCACTTTGTTTGGAACTTTTGCATTGTAATTCAATACATGCCGCTCAGCACATGTGCAGTGCCATTGCATTTTGTTGGCACAGGAATATGCCTTTTGGGGGGGGGGGGAAGGGTGGGGTCGCATACATTGTCTCCTGTGCATGCATGGCCAGACCGCCTATGATGTCACAGCAGCAAAGCATTTGCCTTGTCACTTTCAGCATGGAGCAAGATGCATTGCCTTGCTACTGATCAACATCCTGTTATGCTGCAGGGCTGTGGCGAAGCTTGCAGAGAGCCCTGAGTTCCACCTGTCCAAGACTCTGGAGCCAGGAGACATTGAGATTGTGCACAACCCCACCATCTTCCACACTCGTGGAGAGGTCTCTGATGGCCAGGTCAGCCCTTGCACTGTTGATGTATCATCATGGCAGGACCAGTCATGTTTCCATTGACCAGAGCACATGGTGATTGTGCACAACCTCACCATCTATCACACTCCTCTATAGGAATTTCATGGCTGGGTCAGTCCTATACATTGGCTTCAATGCTACTCCTACAGTGGACTGCTTTAGCAAAGCCATGGCTTCATCTGTGCTGCTGGACATGCCATGTTTGGAAACAATGTGCGTACACTCTTCAGTGTTTTCAGAGATCATGTCAAGTTTCCATCAAGAAACCTCCGCTACGAGGCTTCTGTATGTGCACATACAGAAGCTGCTGCCTGTCACACATAGGTTTACCCTGTGGTGTTCTGAAAACCTGTGGGTGCCTGCTCAAGATCTTTGTTGCCACTAGTCCTACCTTGCTTGTACAGACAACACGCACATCTTGCAAATGCTGGAGAACCTGCGTTGCAGCATGTCCTTGGAGTCTGCATGCTCCAGAGGCAAGCAGACTCCAAGAGAGAAGCGTCATCTGCTGCGCTGGTGGGTCGCAACAGATGCTAATAACAGACCAGTCCCTCCCTTACCATGTTGCCGCGAGACAGAACTATTGGACTTCTACTGACAAACTTTGCTGCTGTAATGAATGAATTTTGTGACAGCCAGGAAATGTGATTCAGCTCGACTCTGCTGCATGCAGACACCAAGAGAGAAGCAACACTTGCCAATTTCTGCGCTGGCGGATTGCATCAGACGCTGACAACAGGCCTGTGGCCCATCTCTTTGTCCCCAGGCAAATTGTCCAACTACTGCTGACAAAAGCTGTTGCCACAGCGTAAACAATTTGTGTCAGCCAGGAAATGTGTCCTTTCACCTTGTCTGTGGTGCATGCAGACACCAAGGGAGAAGCGCCACTTGCTGCGCTGGTGGATAGCCTCAGACGCTAACAAGAGGCCTGTGCCCCCTCTCTTTGCCCCACGCTCTAATGTGCAAGCCACTGGGGGTTTTGTCATCCCTGAGGGGTCCCAAGTCCGCCTGCCTCTGTACCCCTACTCTAGGCATGATGGGTTGGGCCAGTCACCAATTGAGCTGGAAGTCACTTCCTAGGCTCGTCATATTGCAGCTTGTATAGCCTTGCTGTATCGTGTTGCTGTACAGTATTGCTGTTTAGCCTCACGGTATGCGTAAGCCTATAAGCGTGTGTCAGAAGGCAAATACGGATGCCATTCAAACTAGGGCGGCATGCTACAGGTCAACATGATTGGCTAGTAGTTTCAAGGCAGTCTAAGGTTGAGCTTGCTGTCAGATTCTGTTCCATCAAGAGCTGTTGTGTCAAGACTGGTATTGCAGAGAGTATGCTAGCATTCCTTGCTGTGTCTATACTGCACATAGGCGTCGCCCAGCGTTTTGTAACAGCTGGCAGGTTTCAGATTGCTTCACTGTATTTAGTTGCTTTGATGCTCAGCATCCAGGCTGGAGTCAAGGATGATGCCATGTTTATATATGTAGCACGTCAAATGATGCAATTATTAGGGTACATGACAATTACAGCCGCGCAAGACGGCGAGTCTTTGGAACAAGGCGCGTCAAGACAGACTTGGATAAATGCAGCTTTTGGAGTATGTAAACACATTTGTTGCCAACATAGCAATTGCAGACCGCATTTGTTCAACCTGAATTCTGCGTGAGTGATCTCATGGCAAGGCAGGAATGGATTGTGACTGCAAAGCTGTGCTTCAGCACGTTGCCGTCAGGTCAGCGTGGCATACTCATGTTGTCACATCAGATGCAGACTGGCTCAGTAGGCTATGTGCGTTGAACTGCACAAGCAGACAGTCACCTTTGCTGACCAGGTTGAGGGTGCTCTGCTTTGTGTTGCCAAGGTCTTACACTATGACTTAGTTCACAAACTCAGCAGCTGCAGCACTGGTGTCCTAGGTTGCTGCAGGTGACACTCAAACTTAAACCACAGACAGTCAAGTGATTGCACATGTACACCAGGAGCTGCCTTGGAAAGTGCTGCATGCTTTAAGACTACACATTACAGCTTGCAGACTGGACTTCGACTGCATGCAAGGCAAGACTTTCCACGAAGTCAAATTTTGAAGCATAGGTGGTCCCTCGCTACTACAGGTGTTGCCAGAAAAAAAATCGTCACTGATTGCACGACACACAGTGTCACAATTGCTCCGTGCTGTAAGCTTTGAGATCACGCATCACAACTACTGGCCTTTGTTTGCATGCAAGCCAAGGCTTTCCACAAGCTGTCTAGCCTGATGCAGGCGCACCGCTGCTTCTGTGGTGGCAACACTTGTGGATGTCCATTCCTGAATCTGGCTGTCGTGGTAGTTGCAGATCTCTGCCTTCACACTGTATTAATGGTCAACGTCATTGACAGTCAGCTGCTGTTTCTGCTACTGGCTCACAGGGGACACTTTGCTGCAAGGTATGCAAAATTTGGTCTCACCCTTCCAATTTCTGAAGAAACTGCTGCTTCAAGTTCTCCAGGTACTGTGTCCCAACTGTAGCAAAGCAGCAAAGACTGAGAGCATGAGAATGCACCAAAAGCGTGGTATTGCCCCATACTGCAGAGATAGCAGGTTGCACATATGTCACAAAACAGCTGTGACCGACAGTTAACGTTGCTGCTGGATGTTGCTGCTGCTCCAGCATCAAGTCCAATCATCCGGATCAGATTGTCATCGGTGACAACAGCTTTGACAATCTCAAGTCTGTTGCAATGCAGCAGCGTCTTTGACGCAGAGCTTGGAAGTGTTCTGCAGGCATACCTTCTATGAGCTCGTCTATCTGCACAGAACCACATGATTCAATGTCATGGCTTGTTCAGCTCAGCTTGTCGACAGCAACTGTTGCAAACATGCTCATGCATCTCACGGCACATTTGCAGTCAATTTCTAGTCACTGGTGTCACACTCGTGTGAAAGTTGCAGCTAAGGCATTCTACCTGCGTTTCTACAGCTTTCTTCCTTGTCTGCATCATGTAAATACCAGCGCGGACTGTGTCTGTCATACTCTCAGGGTCGGTGGTCAGCTGTGGGCCTTCCTCGCCTTCCACGCCGTCTTGACCTTGAGCGCCGTGAGATTGCTGCTGTGCAGTTCTGCTGTTGTCAGTGTACTGCTCACTATCTGGTGGCGAAGGCTCGCGAGCGTCTGAGTTCTGCACGCGCAGCTTCTTGGCTGAGGGTTGGCTTGCCCCGCCGTTTGTGGAGACGTGCTGGCTTCCGAGGGGAGTGCCTTGCAGCGACATGATCAGCAGCTGAGGGCCTGCGGAGTCAGGTCAGGTCACGATCAAGCGCATCAGTCGAGAAGAGTCAGAATTTTGTCTGCTTGAACCAGCAGCATTTCATGCTGATGCTCAGCATGCTCAGCATGCAGCATGGCACTAACATGTTAGGTCAAAACTGTTCGCAACGAGCAATCGACTTAGTTGCGTGGCTACCAAAGCTTTAAGGCAGGCTTGTTGCACTAGCAGTCTGACATTGAGTTGTTGCACATGCTCGCGCAGCGGTCGCACCGGTCTTTGTCCACTGATCAGCACATCGTATGCCCATCTCGACATCACATCGTCAGATACCGCTCTGGGTTCGAGCAAGCTTGCTCGTTGCTGTGTGCGCTGCATCGTGGAAAATTTGGCAGGTATGGATTAGAAAACCTGCCATTGTCTACTGCCACCTAGGTACACTCAGATCTTTGACACCCTCGCTCTGCCTCCTCACACTGTATTGGAGGCTGACAGCTTGCACAGTCGCTATGCAAGCAACCATGCAGGCTGACTGCATGTCCTGAATTTGGACCAAAATTGCAGGTCTGTTAGCTGCAGGAGCATCAGCTAAGCCATGAGGTCGCCCACTCCAAAGACATATCCTTCATCATCCACAATGCCACTATATGGACTGCAGATGATCAGGTATAGCATGATTGTCTGTGAAAGAGCTCTGTCGGCGACTTCAGATGCTTTTGTGTTCTTGATGTTACCAGTCAGTAGTCTATTAACACCTCTACATTGCTGCACAACCAACTATTTCAGAGCTGCATCCTACACACAGGCAGTCTCACAGCTTGGTATGCATTGCTGAGCATACTTGTTGACTGCAGAGGTACTTTGCAGAAGCCATGGCGGTGCAGGCTGATGGTCATATTGCAGCTGTTGGCACAGACACAACAATTTTGCCACTGCAGCAATCAACAACCATTGTACAGAACATGGCTGGGGCCTTTGTGATGCCAGTAAGTCTGGCCCATATCATGCGTCATCCTCAGTGTTCAGAGTTTTGTTGACTCATGTGCATGTATGCTTGTGCCATGAGTATACAGTGCACTTACGATACAGCACATCGCCCAGCCTTTTGTTCTTCAAAGGGGCAGCTGCATGAGGCAAAAGTGCTGCCAATGAACGACACAGCTACAGCAGATATTGTTGGTCATTGCCTATATGTGCTTGTTTGCCTCTTTGTATTGACGGCATGTTACAGCATATCGGCAAGTTTGTGTTTGGTTGCAGGGCCTCACAGATGCTCATGTGCACTTGTTGGGTGGTGGCCAGACCCTGTCTTGGGTGGACCTACGGAAAGCCAAAAGCAGAGCAGATGTTGCTGAAGCCATACAAGCTGCAGCCGGTATTGGTCTTTTTATAGCTGCTGCCTTTCGTGGCTTGAGCATGATCACAAGTTGTGCCTTTCACAGCAGTGTTTGATTTCTGGGGCATTGAGTCAGGGGTCACAGCTGGCAGTGAATGCAATGCTGCCGTTGCAGTTAGCCCTATGCCACTATACTCTATAAGCAGTCTGCTTAACCCCCATGCCTGACCGCTGCGCCATTTGTGCTTACTGCGATGCTGAAAGCAAGCCAGCCTGGCAAGACGAGACCAGCTGGCCACACAAATTCAGTATCTATGCTAGACCCTATTATGATGACATTGAAAATGATGACGTTCAAGGTGGACACAGTGATGACAGTCATTGTCCTGGTTACATGCATGCTGAACATTGTGTTGATGGTGATGTTGGTGATCATGTCCACAAAGATAGTGACTGAGGTTTCAGCTGAGTCACTGCCGTAGCGCAGGGAAACCTCGCCAGGTGAATGGATTATGGGGCATGGCTTTGAGGGTGTTCACTGGGGTCAACTGCCCACAGCTGACTGTATTGATAGCTCTTCTTGATGAAAATTCAATACTGCTGCACTGTATGAAGCACGCAATCACAAAAGTAAGGTCACTATTGTATGTTCTACTTTGTATGCAGGTGTGGCCTCACCAGGTGAATGGATCATGGGCCATGGTTGGGAGGAAGTCCACTGGGGCGGTGATCTACCCACAGCTGACTGGATTGACCGTTCTTCTTCACAAAACCCGGTTCTGCTGTACCGTATGGACGTGCACATGGTGTTGGTGAATGGTGTGGCCATGAGGCTTGCAGCCATTGATGGTAGCACAACAGCGCCTGAGGGTGGAAGGATAGTGCTTGGTGATGATGGCAAGCCCACTGGCATTCTGGTGTGAGTCACAGTCGTTGATTGATTGCAAGTCACAGTGATTGACTCAAGTCAAAGTTGCCAATGACCTTTGTTGCACGCCTGTCAATCACCATGTAATTGGTTTGGTGTGATGGCTGCCAGTGAGCTGTGACACACATTATCCACAGAGAGGGTGAGACCTGCATTGATGTTAGCACAGAAGCGCCTGAGGGTGGAAGGATAGTGCTTGGGAATGATGATAAGCCCATGGGCATGCTGATGTGGGTCTCAGACTAGTAGTCTGAATAGAAAACTCTTGTGGTTGATGTGATGATTGCCAACGACCTGTGTCACATTCTGTGGATGGCAAGCCCACAGGCCTTCTGTTGGCGGTCTGGACAGCTGCGTGGTATAGCTATCGTATGTAAGGACACTTGATGTAGGGACAGCGTCATTGGTACCCAATCACTGCATTCCGACTGCAGTGGTGCCTCTGAATAAGTACATCTTGATGTAAGGACAAAGGTCTTAGTAACCAAAGCAGTTGTTACATCCAGTGCTTACTGTAGTGATGCTAGCATGGCTGTGCACGTAGGAGGCAGGGTCACACACTTGACTGTGCTGAAACACTGTCTAATGCAGTCTGTCTCACCCTTGATAGCTATTGAGCACAATGCACGGTAGTACTGGCTCAGCAGCTGAAAACACCCCTCATTACTTCCTGTTGTGTCAAGTGTTTGCTGGTTTTGACTGAACTTTTGTATTGCAGTGATAATGCCATTGCCCTTGCAACAGCCCATATCCCTCCCCTTGGCCTTGAAGGCAAGAAGGCAGCCCTCAAGGCAGCTACTGAACACATTGTTACTCAAGGTATATCATCCCCATATCTCAAAGGAAGCACGATCCATGCGAGTCGGCAGTTGCTAAAGTGTCACTCAAAGCTGAATGTCATGCGGCGTCAGCATGTTATCATGCATGATATGAGCTGACTGCTAGCATGAAATGCATATGCGCATTTGCTGAGATGGGCTGCAGATGCTAGGGTTGTGAAGACTCATTTACCCTTGTGAGAGCTCCAACCATAGCCACAAAGCATGCCAGGCACAAACATAATGAACAGCACACTTGGCATGCTCCTCAGGACCTACAGAGCGTGATGACGACAGCTCTACCTTAGCCAAGCCATGTTCTGCATGCTGTCAGATACCTGTGAGCCACTTCCTAATCATGCGTTTTCCAGTCAATTCAAGCCAAGGTCAAAACATTGTTAAATTGCAAGGCAACGATCAAGGTTGCATCATTCAGAAGCCCATCTCTGCATGTTTGAAGACTTGGAAGTGTTGGGACTTGGTCTCTGCAGGTTGCATATTTTGCTGATGTGCAGGCATCACGACAGTGTGTGACATGGGCTCCATAGGTAAAGCAGAAGAGGTTTGGGAAGCCCTAGAGCAGGTTTACATGCCAGCAGCTGATGACGCAACTCTGCCCATCAGGGTTTTTGCCATGACCCCTCTTGCTACATGGTATGCTGTCTGCCAACATTTATGATCTTTGAGGCATCATTCTACCAAGACTGGTCATGCTCTACACTGCACTTACATGTCAGAGCAGAAAGACTTCCTGCAAGTACTTTTGTGCACAGAAAATACATTGAGTCGGTGTTTCTTTTGCCTGCCAATGGCACAAACTAGTTTTTGACAGAAGCGCCCGGAGGCATCTCAATGCTTCTGCATGCACTAAGCAAGGTCACAAAATTTCACTAGCACGCGTGTACATGATGATGACAAATCAGCTTTGTTGTTCTGAACCTCATGAACGCTGACAGTGCATCAGGTATCTGACTGTATTGCAGGCATCACCTGTAGTTCCTGGACCTGATGTAGGTTGACACGGCACTGTTAACCTGGCTGCATCTCATTTGTATGCCTGCAGGCCTCGACTGCAGAAGCTCGTCCAAGAAAAAGGCACAAGGCATCCGGGAGGGCATTTGCAGTGGGGAGGGCTGAAGGCGTTTGCAGACGGCAGTCTAGGGTCTCGTACTGCCCTCATGCAGGAGCCCTACAGTGATGACCCTAGCACCAAGGGTATCAGGCTCAGCCCATATTCAGAGCTGGAACAGCTGGTTCAAGCTGCAGATGCTGCTGGTCTCCAGGTCAGTCAACCAATGTCATTGCTGGACGGGCCCGGTCTCACTGGGGTTTACACAGCTGGCATGGCATGGCATGGCATTCCTGACCTGCCGCGTGCCACTGCGCATGTGCTGCCGGTCGTCTGGTGCTCCAGCTACATTCAAAGACTGCATGTTGCTAAGAAGTCTCTGTCCACAGAAGCTTTCATAAGCTGCAAGTGCTTTTGATTTACGCTTGCGCGCTTTGCCTCCGCCTGCATGGCAGCATGTCTTTGCTCCTGAAAAAGTGGCTTGATAACAAGCTGCACGGCAACTTGCCAGAGAACATCTTGACTGCAACGATTGGCCTGTTTTCTGCCTTGGCAATGGGGTGCAAATGATATCACCTTGTTAGGCTTGGCTGAGCATTCATTCCTTCATTCCATTCAAATGGCGTGCAATAGAGGCTCAGCAGGCCCAGCTATGTACGAACTGGAGCAATTAACTGTCTCCAATCAGTGCAGCTTGGCGCAGCATGTCAACTTGGCCCAGCAGCATATCGTTTGCGCTTGCAATGCATCTCAGCTGTGGCAGCAGCAAGCAAAGACATGTTGCTGAGCAGCTTAGCTGTGCAAATGTAGTCGTTTGAGACACAATAAATTGAATTTTTGTATCATCGCTTTGGTCCTGAATTGTCAGCTCAATGCAGATAGCCATACATGCTATTGGTGACGTAGCCAACAGTGATGTCCTCACCCTGTACAAACACGCACAAGGCAACAATTCTAGCCTGCCCATCACAAGGCGGCACCGTGCAGAGCATGCTCAGCATCTGTCTGGCCCAGAAGCAGATGCAGCCTTCAGTGACCAGCAGATCACAGCTATTACAACCCCGCTAGACCTGCTGTCAGACATGCACATCATGCTGGACAGACTGGGCAGGAAGCATAGCGCTGCGCTGACAGCAAATGTTCAGATAGCTAGCTGCTATTGCAATGCAGGTAGCCATACATGCTATTGGTGACCAAGCCAACAGTGATGTCCTCACCCTGTACAAACACGCCCAAGGCAACAACACCAGCTTGCCCACTGCTAGGCGGCACCGCATAGAGCATGCTCAGCATCTCTCTGGCCCAGAAGCAGTTGCAGCCTTCAGTCAACAGCAGATCACAGCTGTGGTGAATTCACTGCATCTGCTGTCGGACATGCACATCATGCTGGACAGGCTGGGCAAGGAGCGCAGTGATGCCAGCCACGCCTTTGCATATAAGGCCATGCTACAGGTAGGCCTGATGTTTGCACCCTTGCCTAGCAAAAGTGGGGTGGTAACACAATCCAACAGTCATATGAAGAATGTGTGGGCGTGTGTGTGTTCACATGTGTGCTGTACGTAGATAGACAGTGAGTGATGTCCTTGACTCCTTAAGTGAGCACCTGCAACCAGATACATCATGAGAGCAATGCACCTGCATACAAGGTGATGAACTGGAATTGTCTTGTAGTGATGTGAATGCAAGGGCAGACACATTAAGCAGCACTCCGAGGTCCACTTGCTGTCCACTATCCTTATGCTGACCAGTCACAGTCCCTACGTGTCTGTGTTGCAGTCAGGTGTGGCCCTGGCCTTTGCAGCTGACTGTCCTGTAGTACCCATGAAGCCACTGCTTGGCATGTACACAGCAGTCTACAGGAGGTCTGTGCTATTCTGCCATGCACCGTCCGTTGGTTCATCAATCAGCAGTCCATTATGTGTGCTTGATGCAGGGGGTGTGCCTTTGGGGTTTGCATCTGACTGGCCTGCGGTCCCCATTGAGCCGCTGCTGGGCATGTACACAGCAGTGCGGCAGGTCCTGTACTATCTTGCTCAGTCAAGGTTGCTATGTCCATGCATGTGCTGATGCAATAATTACATTGTGGGCTGCGCTGCAGGCAAATGTACCTTTGGCATTCGCATCTGACTGGCCTGTGGTTCCCATTGAGCCTTTGCTGGGCATGTACACAGCAGTGCACAGAAGATCTCCTGACCTGACAGCTGATCAGGCCTGGCACATTGAAGGAGCAGTCACTCCTGAACAGGCTATGCTTGCTCATACCAAGGATGCTGCGTACGCTTGTGGCATGGAAGACATTGTTGGTGTTCTCGGGTGAGGCTTTGCCTGTGTGACTACATGACCATTAGCTGATTGCAGCATTTTTGTTTGAACAGGGTAAGCAGGGTGTAGCAACAGGGTAAGCTTGCTACACTAAGAGCGCTGTCCACGCCTGTGGTATGGAAAATGTCATGGTGTTCTCAGGTGCGGCCCTTGCCATATGATGGTAAACTGTTTTCTCAATGCAATGGTTGCGTGTATTCCAGGACACTTTTCCTTGCACCAAATCAAGCGTACTCTGGCAAACCATTGCATTCTGGTTGCAGTGATTGCTTCACAACTGTTTTGTCTGCCTGCTGAGAATGTTGTTAGTTGAGGGTCCTGACACTAAGAAACTACTTTAGCAGCAACAGCTGAATACCTTGGGTTCATATTGGCTTGGCCTGACCTTGTCATGACTTAAAGCAGCAAGCTGCAGTGCCAATGCAGACAGTAAGCCCATAAAGCTCTTGCCCGACAAGCGTAAAAAAGAGCAAGCTGCATCTCCTGCTTGATTCAGAATGCTGTGCTTGTGTGCACATTGCATTGCATAGAACAATGGCGTGTTTGTAGCATGCTTCAGCAGGTGTTTTGTTGATGTGCAGGGAAGGCATGAAGGCAGATTTTACTGTGCTTGATGGGAACATGTTACAAGTGTTGCAGCAGGGAGGTCCAGATCTCCCACAGATCATTGGAACTTATGTAGATGGCAAATGCCGTTTTGGGTGCTAGCAGCACCCTTGCATTACAAGGCGTGCTTCTGTCAAGAACTAGTGAGAGGTGTTTGTTGATGTGTCTGATGCTTGAGAGCATACGCCAGCACCTGTTTTCAGTGAAGAGGAGACCCCCTTGCTTGATGCCTGCCTATCATCAGCTCAGCTTGTCACACAGCATGCATACGGACATGTGCTGAAGCCATGCAGCACCTACATGCTCCATGGCGGAGACTTGCAGATATCAGCATATTCAGTCATAGGTCTGTCTAGACAAGCTGCAGCATGTTGTCCATCTGTGTTGCATAGGACAGTATGCTCAGCACCAGCCCTTTAAGGCAGAATCAAGGCACAGCTGTTGGCATGAAAATGTAATTACAGCCAAAATGGGTAACAGGGTTGACTGTCGAAGAACAGCTCTGATTGACGCCATGCGCGGTACTTGTGCAGTTTGTGAGCAACTATAAAGTTGTCATTGCTTGGTCACCCTGACTTTGTACGCAGTGATCCCCTTACACGATTTTGGTTAAAGGTTGCAAGTCTGTGCTGTCAAGCGTGAACAAAGCAATCAGAGCAAAGATCCTTGTGTGAAATTTAGAGAGATACAACGATGACGACGATTGTCTTTAGTATGATGCAGGCAAGAACTACATTATGCTGTGTTTACTGGCGTCATGCGTCTCCACATATATGTGCTAGATCGGTTGCTGAGTTACGTCACATCACACGGCAGGAGTGCCTGGCTTCACATAGCATGAGGAGGTAGGAACAGCAGTGCAGTTATGCTAGCATCAGTATGTCACATGGAAGATGACCCTGCAAGAAAGACAGACGCTTCTGTGATTGAAATCAGGTATCAAGGCTGCACTGTGAATGCAGGCATTGGGCTACGTAGCCAGCATGCAACAACCTCAACTGCAGCTCATTGTCTATGCTTTGACACAGGCGTAAGTGAGCAAGAGTTCGAGGAGGCAATCGAAAGCAATGTGCACTTGGTCAGTGCCATAGAAGCATGCTTGAGCCCTCTGAGCTTAGACTTGGCAGCACTTGCAAATCATGAAAAATCAGTGCTGCAATGTATTTGTCAGTGTTTGCGACTGATTTTCGTGTGATAATGCGTACCCATCAATGGGAGGGGTTGTGCCTGGGCCATCATTGATGTTTGGCTGGATCTGCTCATGATATCCTCTTGCACCAGTGTATAAGCCAGTGCCTGCAAGCATGAGCACATGGCCGCCTATGGAAACATAAGAGTGACTGTGGTGTACACATGTAGCGGTTGTTGCCTTCAACTGCAGCAGCTAGCTCAAAAGGTTGAGGGCAAGGGTGACACATGCACCGCAAGTACGGGAGCTACGAACCTCCAGCAATGGACTGTAGCCCATACGCGATCGGATTGAAAGGAGGACCTGGCTGACGCGACTGCAGACCCGCCATCCCTGATCATATACAGCCAAAATATCAGTACCAGCATCAGTGCCAACGGTGTCTGAGTGCAGCAGCGATCAGAATATTCTGCAAGTTGGCAGAAGCACACGAGTTCACCTGAAGGGTGCCTTCTGCTAGCTGCACAGTGTACTGACACTATGAGAGCCCATCGGATGTTAGGGCAACGCAATAGCCCAGCCAGTTGCCGATGGTAGCGTTTGTCGGTGCATCAGTGATCAACAGCTCGATCACATAAATTTGACCCGGTGCAAGCGAAGTCGTGTTGACGAAATTGACTTCGCTAGTGATGTAGTCGAGACCCGGATGCATATGGTCACACCGGTAGCCTTTGCCGTTGTGACCAGCGCAGTCGCCGCCACAAGCGTCAATGCACGCACAAGCGCGAGGTTGATTCCTAATCCCATTGCAAGCTTGATGAGGCAAATGTAACAGCAAGCAAGCTTGCGCTAGCGGAAGTTGTGCAGCCCTGTTGCACCTTATTGATGCTGGTTTCTGTTTTAGAACGTGCAGTGCGACTTTCAGCGAGAACAGCAGAAGAAAGCATCGGAAGATACTTCACGTTGTAGCAGCGTCCTGTGTGTATTGAACTTTGCAATCAGACGTTCATTAGCCAAGTTCCGCTGCTCAGACTGCTCGTGCAGGGGCAAAGTTTTTAAAGGCAGGTCCACATGGGCAGGCTTGAGTCATGCTAGCTTCTGGCTTGATCATCAGCAGCAGGCTTGGCTTCTTGAAAAGCTTGAACAGCCGTGAACAGCCAAGTCAACCTGGACTGTATACAGCTTGAACTTCGATGGTCGCTTGGGCACGAGTGCATCCATGACATGACTCACATCTGAGCTGTCAATTGTAGACTGATGTCAACTGTGCACGGCTTGTGGGAAGAAAGAGTGTGTGCCATCAAGCATGACGAGAAGAGTCTTTGTGATCGGAAAATGCTCTGAAACGCTGCCTGTAGAGCAGCAACCATACAGGTGTGCACCTTGTGCATGTGTGCTTCACACCCTTGGTCATCATGATGTGCAGTAGCTACAAGAATTAGACGCTAAGTGAGCAGTAGCAGCAAAGTGAATGGTTTGGAAACGTAGAATTTCACATATGTTTCCAGCAGCCCTTGCAAATCTTAGCATCATTGACTTTGACTGCAAAAACCAGAGATGTTGTCTGATCCTTTTCTATCATTTGCTGAAAGGCCTCAATCTCTGTCATGCATGCTCATCTGCAACCCAGCTATCAGTCCTTGGTTGCCACTGGGCGACCGTGCACAACATCACAGACTGTTTCAGCGCCTTAGCTGCTATACAGCTGTCACATAGATATCTAACAAACAGTTCATGGTGCTACCAATCAAAGCGTAAGTCTTACTCCATTCCATCAAACTCGTCCAGAGTGTTGTTAGCTGTACCCTGCCCATACGCTGCAGTCTCAGGCAGCTGCAGCGCAAAAGTTGCATTGTCAGCAGCATTGCTGACACCCACAGCTTGACCACCTCTGGACCTGCTCTTGACAGCTGATGCACGGTCAGGCTTTGAGACAGCTTCAGTGTTGTTGGCTGTGTCCACATCCATGCTGTTGTTGTTCACATTTTCATTGCCACCACCACCCTTGCTGCTGCTTTGCACGCTGGGGCTGGTGGAAGCTGACGTAGCACCTGAGGCAGAAGCTGAGGCGGAGACTGAGGCGCTGCGCTGTGCCTCAGTTGCTTCTGCAGCTTCAGCCTCTGCATCTTCTGCTTCAGGTGCTGCTGTTGACTCAGGCAGATTCTCCTGAGTGTCTTCAATCACAGGCAACCCGCCTTGAACTGTGTGCTGGGTGTGAGACCTGTTGAGCTGCAGCTGCAGAGTTGGTGAGTTCTGTGGCTGTGCAGCAGTGTCATCAGGTGCAGTGCCCGCTTGCTGAACTGCAGTCTCATTGTCATGCCCGTTGGCATCAGCCCTAGCATGGCCCTGCCCTTCTGTAGGGGCCGCCCCACTTGAATTCTCACCCTGGAACGCAGTCCTTGGATCTGAGTTGCTCTGCAACTTGCCTGCAGCTGCGTACATGAGCTGCTGACCCAAGGCACGCATGTCTTCATCAGCCTGTGCAATTCTCTCTTGGGCTTTGACTTGAAGCTCAGCTGCTTTGCGTTTGGCTTCTCCTGCCTGAGCAAATCGCTGAGCCATGCTTTGTAGCAGCGCCAGTTTGACTGACAACACCTCCTCTGCATTGTGCTGTTGCTCCTGGGCACGCTGCTGTGCACGCTGTGCTTCTTCAAGTAGCGCCTGCACTGTGGCCAGCTGGAGGTCTGCTGCTTGACGTGCTGTCCTCTGCTCGTCTTCAGCTGACTTTGCATCTGCGGCTGCCTTGACTGCTTGCTCAGCTTCTTCCTTTGCAGCAGCTCCTGACTCTTCTTCTGCCTGCAGTTTGTCAGAACAGAGCACTGCTTCTTTACAGGGTCTAAGGAGAGTGGGAATGTGTAAAACAGTACAATTGTGACAGCAAAATTTGGCTGTGATCTGTCATAAGTGCAAGCTTGCAGATCTGGTTGTGCATGGCAGCAGCAGCTCTATGTTGGATACGGCAATATTCTCGCACAGCTTGCATTACGACATCATATTACACACAGATGAATGCATAAAAGGACTCTTGGCCTGCCAACAGCCCCAGATTCACTCAACGCAGCTGACACGCGCAATCACTTGCACTTGGGCCACAGGACTCAAACAAACAGAAAAGTCTAGGGCAACAGTGCTTGATGTGTCCCACCCGAAGGCTCTCTGCCTGTTTCTGAAGCGCCTCAGCAGTGCTCCTGGCCTGTTCCATTTGCGCATCAAGCCTCTGATCAAGCTCAATTGCCTGCTGCTGGGCCTTTGACAAGCTGGCCTTTAGGGAAGCCACCTCCTCATTCAGAGAGCCCACCTCAGCGGTCAGTTTCGCCTCTTGCTCTTGCAAGGATGCATGTTTTGCCTGCAATCAGACGCCAAGAGTGATGACTCTTGCGGGACAGTCAACTTGAACAGATAGCTTAGCTCTTGCACAGTTGTGTCTTTTGGCCTGCGATGAACATGACCGTCAGACGTGGAGTCTCGTGTTGCGTGCAGAGAGCCAACCTCAGCAGATGGTTTGGCCTCTTGTTCTTGCAAAAGACGCATGTTTGGCCTGCAGTGGACAGGACAGTCAGGCACGAGAGTGATGACTTGTTCAGAGAGATAACCTCAGCAGACAGCTCGGCTTCTTGCTCTTGCAAAGAGGAATGTTCTGCCTGCAATGGTCATTGTGTTCAGATCATGGAAGCTTAATGCTTTTGGCATGCTTGTCATGCGTTATTTGCTGACTGCTAACGCTTTGAGGTCACAGCATGCAAAGCCTGCTTGAAGGTGGGATGGGCAACACAGCAATGTGCATGGCAGGAGTTGAGCAAGCATTGCACACAGCTTCTCTTCTTTGTTGCCAAAAATTTTACACAAACTCTAACGACAGTGATCGAGAGTGGCTCGATTGAAAGCCTTGCCCTGAAACACTGAAGCTAGAGGGCATGCAGCATGTGGCGCAAGCATCTGCAGCCAAGGCTCAACTTGTGTGCCATCTTGATCTTGACGCTCAGTAAGGACAAGCTGCTGCTGAGGAATGACCATAGCGAAGCAGAAGCTTGGTGCACAAGCAGAGCTTCAAGGCAGTTCAGAAGATATAGTGTACCTCCAGATCTGTCAGCTTGGCGGTCGTCTCTGTAAGGGTGGCGGTTTCAGATGCCAGCTTCTGCTCAGCTTCCTCAGCTCTGCTGAGATTGCTTGCTGCCTGCTGCTCAGCTGCTTCAACAGCTGCCTTGGTAGCTTCTGCTGCCTTCTCAGCGTTTGCTTGTGCCTGCAGCATGAATAAACACTGTAGCATTGGTATACATGTCTGCCAGTCGTTCGTGCACGCATTGGTTCAAGAAACCTGCTACTTTGATTCTTTTAGCCGAGACTGCTGTGAGAGCCATTCTTGCTCAAGTCAATGTGGACAAATGCACAATTCACATTCTGAAAACAGACGGCAGATCTGCACTTGTGCAGCACAGCGGGCCAACTTCTGATTGCAAACCCTGAAAGACTGAGCAGACGAATTTGCACTGTGACAGACTCAGCAGGGCCGTCAGTGTACCTGTTGTTGAGCAAGAACAGCATCCTCTTGTGCAGATTGTGCAGCTGCAGCAACCTCTCTACTGACATCAGAAAGCTGCTTTGCAAACTGCTCTTTCTGGCTGCGTTCACCATCCAGTCTTTTACGCAGGTCCTGCAGAAGTCATGCATGTTTGTTGTCAAGTGGAGATGTTGTCCAATCAGAAAGCAGACAGTCAAAGTGATCAAACAGAAAAGCAATATAAGCGCTCATCCCTGCAGATTGTTTCCGTGATTAGAAGCCTGGCCTAAACCTGCTGAGATGTGGCCTATGCTGCTGTCAGCATAGCTACGGTGCAAGCAAAGTTGCTTCATCCATCAGGGGACATGCTACGACAACCAATGCACACTCCACAACAATGGCTGCAGCAATGCAGTTTGATTGTGAAGTTGTCTCCTTGACTCTGTCAATTAGCAGCCTTTGACACTTTGCATCAACAGACTCAATCTGTGTTGGCACTGATAACGAGCAGACAGACCTGGTTCGACTGCTCAAGTTGAGCAACTGACTTCAGCAATGCATCGCTATCACCAGCTGCACGAGTGCGTTTGCCATCTGGACTGTCATCAACAGTTGAGGAGCGCTGCCTCTTGCCAAGTCCCTCTGCTTGCTTCTTGAAGACATACCTGAACACACAAGCAACTTAATGCACCTCAGTTGCGCTGCAGATGATGCTGAACCTGTATCATTTTGCTAATGAGAGCGATTCGACAGCCACTGTTTTTTGGCTTACTGCAGAAGTGCTTTGTTGTCAGCAGTCCAGCTGAGCTGGATCTTGTCACCCTCTGACAGAGGTACAGCATTATGCTTGGCGACCCTTTCGTCATTGACAATGGTTCCGTTTGTGCTTGTGTCCTCGATCCAGTACCCCACTGGCTCCTGTCACGGGTATACAGTGTGAAGGTAGGCAAGAGAGGCAATCAAAGTTACGCCTCAACAGGAAGGCATTGCACGCCAAGCAGTACCTTGAGGCTTGTGTAGAAGATTCTGCAGTGAGTTCCGCTGACTTGCGCCCATTTGTTAGGCAGTCTGCAGGAATCGCGTCCTGTGACACTCCTGCCTAATTTGGTTTCGTCTGCGATCAATATGTCAGGTCCGTGTGGACCCTGGAACTCCTTTGCGAGGTCGCTGTCCGCGTACAAGAAGTACGACATGCTACCCTGCTGCGAATTTAACGGATGGAACCGCCCGGCGCTCAACGACCGCTCTGAGCGCCTGCCTCAAAATCTTGCTACGCGTGCTTCGCATGCTGTGCTGTGCAGGGCACTTGCGCACGTCAACGCAGGTGCAAGGGCGGTACAGAGGGCGCCTTCTCAGATTCCTCGCAATGGCGCCCAGCTGCCCTAGCACTCAAAACCCTAGATATCGTGAATCTGGAGCTTAATTTGAACCAGCGAACCCTCTGCAAATCCTGCCCGACAGGCAGCCTCCAGTACTCAGTACAGCCTCCAACTGAAAGCAAAGTCGCCTGAAATCCCGGCCTCCTGCTGCTGCGGCAGCTCACGACCCCTCGTGAACCTGCCGTCTGCCACCACGAATTGCCATCGGGCCAACCTTTTGCCGAAAGTCAATGGAACCCAAAGGTGGTGATAAACCCAGTAATCGCAAATCTAGTCGTGGTGTCAGCAGTTGCCGCAAGCAATCCAGCCGGCAGTACGAGCGTGCTCTCCCTCTTGCTATTCCTGAGATCCGCCCCTGGGGAGGGGTGTCCAAGTACAAAGAAAGTGCATACGGAGACGTGAGTTGTCTACCTATAGTTGCTCTCTTTGCGCAACTGCTATCAAGTATGGCTTGCAAAGGCTTACACCAGCCATGTGCGCTGCAGTGCTGCAAGGAGCCGAGCTAACAGCCTTACCTGTTACTGCTGCTGACTGACCAGCTTTCTTCGCCGCCGAGCAACACTTGTTCTGATGGCCGCGCCAGACGCGGTTACCTGGCCGACACCCGTCTTTGAAGGATCCGAAAAAAGGCTTGAAATTGACTTCTCTCGCACAATTGGCAGTGGTCTTCGCAGCCTCAGCCGAGCTCAGCTTGACCAGCTCATGGAGCAAGCAGGCTGCTGCATCGTGTCAGACCGTCACAACGACCAGTTCGACGCTTACGTCTTGTCCGAGTCCAGCTTGTTTGTGTTCCCTACCAAATTGGTTTTGAAGACATGTGGTACCACTAAAATCCTTTGCGCCATTCCATTGCTACTGGAATATGCCACCAGCCTTGGCTGCAACCCTCAGCGCTGCAAATACTCTAGGGCCTCGTTCCTATACCCTCACTATCAGGTAACATTCAACACATGCACTGCAAAGGCTTTCAACTTCAGGTCTGACAGCTCACTTGTCTGCACACTGCATAGTTAAACACCTAGTTAATAGTCACATGCAAGGGCAGTCTAGTAGCTTTTGCTTTGCCTGCTTATTCCTACAGCTTGTGCTATGCTTTGCTCTTTTGCAGTTCCTGACATTGCTTGCTCATACCTGCTTGTCTGACATTCCCTCTGATGGGTGCAGCCTGAGATCTACCAGTGCTTTGACCATGAGGTGGTCTTCCTCAAGCAGCACTTTGGCAACCTAGGTCATGGAGGCGACGCCTACATCCTTGGTGATGCCAGCAATGGCCTGCAGTGGCACGTTTTTGTGGCAGATGCAGATCACAATGTCCCTAAGGCTCAAGCTGCGCCAGCAGTTTACTCTCTTGAGGTGTGCATGACCGAGCTGTGTTCAGAGAAGTCTCTGCAGTTTGTTAGAGGCGACAGCTTCGTCTCAGCACAGCACACGAGCACCTCAAGCGGCATTCAGAGCCTTGTCCCTAATGCTCAGATTGATGACTACGTCTTTGAGCCCTGTGGGTACAGCATGAACAGCATGGAAGGTGCTGGTTTCAGCACGATTCATATCACTCCAGAGGACAGCTTCAGCTACGCCAGCTTTGAAATTTCAAACTACGCCACTGACAGCTTGGACATCAACCGGCTCGTCTCCACAGCTGTGGACATCTTCAACCCAGGCAAAATGACAGTTGCCCTGACTGTTGACACCAACCTGCCCTGTTGCATGTGGGGTGAGTCAGTGCAGACGCCACATGGGTACACATGCCATGCACAGGTGAATCAGATGTTCAGCTGCGGCGGGCGCACAGCATTCTACAGCATGGCCAGGGACGCTAAACAGCACACCCAAACAGAACCAGCCAGCCCAATGACAGTGCTTGAGCGACCAGCAAGCCTCATGTCTTTCAGTGGTGTCTCTGATTCTGACAGATTCAGCACCATTGACACTGCTTCATCTCCTGACGATGCCAAACTGGCTAAAGTCAAAGAAGAGGAAGACCCTGCAGCAGTTTCAGCAGTCACTGCACCCAGCCTTGCTGTGACTAGGCCAGGGAATAGTCAGCTTGAGGCAGATGTAATGAACAGTCAGCGGCTAGCTGTGTTGAAGGTCTTGGAGTGCTTCAATGCCACCATGATTGATGTGGGCAATGATGCAGCATATGATGCCTTCATCAAAAAGGTATCGGGTCTTTCTGCTGCATAGCCTGTCGCAGTGCAGCAGCGGTGCTGCTTACGCCTGGCACGTCAAGTACTGCTGAATGCTGCTCTTTTCCTGAGGCAGGGGTGCACTTCTGTTGCTGTTTGTGCTTGGCATGTCAAGGGCTTTCAAAAGCTGCTCTTAGCCTGAAAAGCAATATAGTTGCTTTGCTGTTTGCGCCTGGCAAGTCATTTGCTGCTGAATGTCATTTGCTGCTGAATGTTGCACTGTCCCGTGTGATTTTGATTTGTCTGCTGAACGCTCTAGTGTGCAAGTGTCCACAGCGTTATGCAGAGTTGTCAGTTTTCCACAAGGCAGGCTGCAGTGAGCTGCCTGTTAGCCAGCTTCATTTGCGTGTCAGTCAGACATCCATCATTATCAACAATGTCAGTATTGTGTTTACACTGGTCTGCCATGCAGTCGTGGTATGTGCTGCTGGTTTTTTTTGCTGTTGAAGCACTGCAGCACAGGCTGAAACGGCATGCAGGCTTTAGAGCTGTCCCTGCTGCTGTCTGCATGCCCAAGTGCTGCAAGCTGCCATGTTAGAGGCTCCTTGTCGCAGGTCGGGGATACAGCAGTATGTGGGCTGCAACAAAAGCAGCAAAGCATGCTGCACAGTTTGCCAGGCCGTCACTTTGCAACTGTCAGATCATTGCAACTGGCAGATCATACTAGGCTCAGAAGTGGCATGCTCCGCTGTTGACCACCTGCAAATCCACATTTGCCAATTTTGTCAACAATTTTGCTGCTTTGGCACAGGTGGTTCAGGAACAGAGCCTCGAAGACCCACTGTACGTCCTAGACCTAGGGGCAGTTCTGCGCCTGTACCAAGCCTGGACAGCCCTGATGCCCCGCGTCCAGCCCTTCTACGCTGTCAAGTGCAACACAGACCCAGCCATGATCTCATTGCTCTCAGCACTCGGCGCCGGTTTTGACTGCGCCTCAGAGTGGGAAGCGGACACTGTTTTGGGTCTAGGAGTTCCAGCAGACAGGATTGTTTTTGCCAACGCATGCAAGCGACCATGTGACATCCGATTTGCTGCGGCTAAGGCGCTCAACCTGACCACGTTCGACACAAAGAGCGAGCTGCATAAGCTTGCCAGGTGGCATCCCAAGACCAAGGCGCTGTTGCGAATCAGAGCAGATGACACACAGGTTAGCTTCATGCTGCCTTAAGGTCGTGTATCTGATGTGCTCTCCATCGTCACTAATTCTTTGGCAGTGAGGTGTTGCTGGGCTCTGGGCAGATAAGACAGTGGTCAGGTCGCTGCTCTCCTGCATGAGCGTACGGCATCTGCGGATCAGAGCAGATGATCTACCGGTCAGTCATGCAAAGCTCTCAGCTCGAGTCCACACCCCAAATTTCTGTTGTTTTGGAGGTGTGAAAAGGTGTATTTTGCCACTGGTTCTTGACAGTAAGGCTTTGCTGTGAATCGGGGCGCATGGTGCACAGGTGACCTTTCATTCCTGTGACTGCTCTTGCACAGATGCAGATTTTCCAGAGTCTGCGTTAATCTGTGTTTGCCTTGTGTTATGTATATATGCTACGTGGTGTCAGTTGGGGAGCAAGTATGGCACCCTGATGGAGGACTGCCCGGTCCTGCTAGCCACTGCTCACCCTGGGTCTGTGCTCTGTAGGCGCAGTGTCATAATTCATCATCTGCTGAATATTGGATCAACCAGCTCTCCATTCTACCAGTGCTCAATTGCAGTGTCAAAAGCTTTGTGCTAACACTCATGTGTGCATACTGCAGGCGCTGTGCCAGCTGGGGAGCAAGTATGGCACCCTGATGGAGGACTACCCTGCTCTGCCAGTCACTGCTTTCACCCTGTGTTCACGTGCACTGCCATAGTTCATTGTCTGCTGGTGCCCAATGTCACCAGCGCTCACTTGCAGTGTCACAAGCTTTGTGCTAACACTACGTTGTGCACTGCAGGCGCGCTGTCAGCTGGGCAACAAGTATGGCACCCTGATGGAGGACTGTCCCGCCCTGCTAGCCACTGCTAAGCAGCAAGGCATCCAGGTGGAGGGGGTGGCCTTCCATGTGGGCAGTGGTGCCACCAGCCCTCAGGCCTTTGCTGATGCTATTGCTGCTGCCCGTCAGGTGGGTTTGCTGTTTATCCTGTGACTGTCTGTTCAGACTGTTACTTGTAGCATGTAACAAATGAACACGCTGCTTATGCTCTAAGTCAAAGTGGAATTCACCGTGGCCTTCAATGTGGGCAGTGATGCTTCCAGCTCCCAAGCCTTTGCAGAAGCCACCGCTGCTGCCCGACAATTTGGTTCTGCTGCTCCTGCTAGAGGTCATGTTGCGCCTTATGATACACGTGACCCTAATACCTGCGCTTACATTTTGGCGTGCTTTGTGGTGCATATGACTGACAATGCAGCAATGCAAGTCAAAAGGGCTTTCTATGCCGACAGTGGCAACAACAGCCCCCAAAGCCTTAGCAGATGCCATTGCTGCTGCATGCCTGCTGCATCTCATCTCACACACCTTGAGTCACACTGCAATCTCATCGTGCTCGTGGCAGTGTACTGCAATTGCTAGGCCCCAAGCCTTTGCTGATGCCAGTGCTGTAGCCTGTCAGGTGGGCTCAGACCTCCATCCTGTGCTGCAAACATGTGTCATTAGTGGGCAGTGGTGGCACTAGCCCTTGCAGATGCCATTGCTGCTGCCCGCTATTTCCATTCTGCTGCTTAGACTGCAACTCGCATTGCAACTGACCTGTAGTGGTCAAGCATCAGACGTCCTTACTTTCAACCTTAGCATAAGTCAGCCTGGCAGCACAAGATGGGCCACACATACCACTCAAACCCCTCACCCGCGCTGAGGGTATGTCTAGTATCAGTCAATCTAGTGTCATTACATTGCAGCTTTTGTGGTTGGCATTGCTGCTGCCTGCCAGGCGGGCTTATTGCAAGCACAAAGAAAAAAATGTCATGGCGCAAATCCACATTACCTTGCAACATTGGTGTTGCAGGCTTAAAAAAGCCTATTTGCCAGCTGCTGCTTCCTGAGTGCCTGCCATGCATCTCCTGCCATGGCCATGCACTGATGCTCGGTCTTAGCATCACTCCTACCCTTGTGTTAAATGGTAGGCGGGATGACAAGATGAAGCAGCATTGCATCTTCATGGCAGAAGAAGAAGCATGATATGCATCTAGCAGCAGTGAGCAAGATGTCACAAAATTTTGTCCACATGTGCACATCGATCAGCAACTTGCAAAGCGCAAACATGAAGCAGAAATGCACCCTACCAGCGCAGGTTAGCACATGATTGAACTGGTTGGAGACAGTTGATTGCTTCTGTACGTACCTAGATGGGCCTGCTGAGCCTGCCTAGCCCACGTTTACACGAATGAATGAATACCTGAGTTGTGTGGTCATTCTGATGGCATTGGTTTGTGTTGTGTGGCACAACTGTGTAAAGATCCTGTGTCAACACCTTTGCACACAATTTCAGTCACTCAAGAGACCTTTGCTCAGCATCTCAGTCACTAGCACAAGCCAGTGCCAGTCAGTCATAGGCCCTTGGGTTTTGAGGTCTTTTTCATCAGGAAAACAAGCATTTTATGACCTTTTAGGTCAGGAAAATCTTCCATCATTGAAACATAAGTCAGAACACGCTAAGTCGTTCCATGGTGTCAACTTGTGCACCTTTCAATATGCCGCTGTGTCCAGCAAGTCCTGGCTGTGGCAGCACATTGAAATGGTGCCTGGGATGGCACGATGAGCCACAACAGATTGCAGCTGTCACAACAGATTGCAGCTGTCATGTGAGCTAAGCAGTGAACAAGAACCCATGCCTGACAGGTCAAGCGGGGTTCCTTGTACACTTGTATCCAGATGTTGTGAGGGACACCAACATGCTGTGCAATCTCAATGTCAATGTACTTGTGTACAGGTCAAGCAAATACCAGAAGTTGTTTGTGCCTGAAAAGGGTGATTTGCTGCAGGTCTTTGACAAAGGAGCAGAGCTAGGCTTCAACATGCACATCCTGGATATTGGTGGTGGCTTTGCTGGCGGCTGCTTTGATGAGTCTGGCACCGTACTGTTGGGGCAGGTGCCCTCTGCTGTCAATCACGCCCTTGACACCCATTTTTCTGACCCCTCTGTCAAGGTAAATGCGCGATTAGTTTGCCGATTCTGCTGTAGAGGTTCATCTTCCTGATGCTCCTGTCAGTGCACAACAGCCAGGGCAGGTGCCCTCTGCTGTCAACAATGCCCTCGACAACCAGCTCCCTGACCCTTGTGTCAAACACACTGCTGCTCAGTTTGGCAATGCATCAAAAGCTGCTTCACAGTACAGTATTGGCAATGAAATGATGGCTCCTTCATGCCTACCTACCTAGTCCATATGAGCTGCAGAACACATTGGCTGTGCACAAGCATTTACGCTGCCATGTGCCAAAGTGTCTGCTTGGTAGGACTTGATGGCAACTGTAAGGAGACAGGAGGCTGTTGCTGTCATGAGCTGTGAAGTGAACAGTTGAAAGTGCTACAATTGATCTTTTTAATTCATCTACTTAAAAATAAATTTTAAAATACTTTTTGAAACCCTGCAGGTAATTGCAGAGCCGGGGCGCTACTTTGCTGAGGCGTGCTGCACCTTTGCCTGCATGGTATTTGGCATCAGAGCTCAGAAACTCTTGGACGGCACCCAAGGCTATGACTACTGGATTACAGATGGTTTGTATGGCTCTATGAACAGCGTCATGTATGACCATGCAACTCTGACTACCAGGCCTCTGGATGCGTCCTGGCCACACAATGAACCCTCAGTTAGCACAGAGCAAACTTCTGCTGCAAAGCAGCTTTACAAGTCCACTGTGTTTGGACCCACATGCGATGGATTGGACACTGTGCTGAAAGACTACAGCCTGCCCAAATTGCGCAACGGCGATTGGCTGGTCTTTCCCAACATGGGTGCTTACACCCTTTCTGGTGCTTCCAATTTCAATGGCATCAACAGCACAGATGTCAAGACGTTCTACCTCTGGTCTCAGCATAGCATCTAGACATTTGATGGTAATCTGGATGACAGTACTGCAATGTGAAGCAGTGAATTGAAAGTAACAGTAGTGCTGACTTTGTGTTAATTAATCTGACTTTGTTGAGGGCTTTTGTGACAGACAACTTTTTGTCAAGTGAACTAGATACTTTGCTACAAGCTTTTGGACAGTACTTAAAAAGTCAGAGGACCCGTAGACATAGCATGTGAGTAATAAAGCACGATGAGACATTGCATTCTTTGAATTCATCAATATTTCCATCAAATGCATCCCATTGCATTTTGTTGCTGCGTGTTTATTTGTTGCTCAGCATCCTCATTGCATGGCGACCTCTGTGTTCTGCTTCAGCAAGAGAGCAGCAAAAAAATTGCAGCACAAGGGCAGAAACAAAACTTAGGGTGGCCAGAGGCGCATGCCCTGGCGAAGTCTGTGCTGTATGCCGTTTTGAATTTCATGTGTTCCACGCTCAGTGATTCATTTATGCTGTCATGCCCCTTCTAGAGCGGATGCATTCAGCCCCTGTAACATCTGTGTAATGTCAACGCCTGCAGAGTTGTCTTGCAGATGATGCTACTCGAATATGCAACGAGTCCACACATACATCCTGATGAAATGCAGCAACATGTCATAACTATGGCTGAAATACCCATGCTTCATCACCAGTTTAGACGACGAAACAGGTTGCCTTGCAATCTTCAGTAATCAAAGCGGTGCAGAACAACCGTCAAGTGTGACACTCAGCTGAGCCAGCATTTCTACACGAATTTTGGCCAGTAGAAACAACAGCAAAACACAACACAAATCATTTGCCCCTTCCTCGCCCACGGCCACCACTTGCACGGCCCCCACTACTCCTGCCCCGCCCAGAGCTGGCCCCGCTAGCCTTAGCAGAACTTGCTCCACTTGCCTTGGCTGCAGTCTTCTTCTTGGCCTGTGGCATGCACAGGCCAAGTCAGCACAACTCAGAATTGCCATGATATCATGCCATCCTGACATTGCAGCAGTATGTTGCTATGCTTGCGCCCAGTCACATGTACAGCCTCAGCAAGGCGCATGGGCACAAGCGAATGGGCGTTGATGTGCAGCAAGAAGCAATGCTATAGCTTAATCACATGGTAGGTAGTCAGATAAGCAGAAGGAACATTGAGACCGAGCAGTCTGCAATGCTTCAGCATGGGCTGTTGTCATAGCAACTATGTAAGACCATGCTGACAAATAGACAACACCGTCAGAACACAAGCCAGCAAACGAGTGTATTGTGACCATGCTATCAACACTGATGCATTGTGAGTTGCAGCGATACCTTAGGATCAACTTTTGCCTCAAATGTGACGCCTCGCTTGGCAAGCTGCTTCTGCTTCTTGGCAAGCACGGCTGGGTCAGCCTCGTCATCATCCTCCTCTTCTTCCTGCTTGTCTGCTGCCTCCTGACTGTTTTGCTGGGCAGTGTCGGGCTCCATCTCAGGATCCACAGGATCTCCTGCACGTCACACCACTTGATCAGTTCTGCGCAGGTTGGTGACTTGGTGAGTGATTGCTGCACTGATTGACAGCATGAGTGGCCAGTTGATAGCGCTGACAACAGGAACAACATGTTGGTAAGCACAGGCAGAATATGGATCACAGGGACCAGAAAGGTTTGAATCACCTGAGCATCCCAGCAATCGCATGTGGCTTGCTGACGCCATGTTTGAATACTTTAAGAACTCCAAAGCTGCATGGTAAATTTAGAAAGTACTATGTACACAATGCAGTAAGCTGATTGCAACGTAATGCACAAGTTTCTCTTCTGTCGGCTCTCGCTACTTAGGTCCGGGACATCGTTTCCTTTTTTTAGATTTTCTCACGTTTCCCTATCTTTTGGTGTCAGCAGCAACCCCGTCATCACATGTGCTTGCTTGTGCGCCCACTTTTGCCAATTGCAGCATGGCAAGCATCTTATTTCCGTATATACCATCTGGGCAATCATGCGTCAGGGATGAGCAAGCTGTTGCAGACAAGCAAATCTATATGTTGGTCACACAAGTGACCAGCAGAGAGCACAGTGACGCGTCATGCGGTTGCATACCCATATTCTCATCAGCAGCTGGCGCCCGCTTGCCCTTCTTCTTTCTTTTGAACTCCTCCACCTCCGTATTTGTGCGCGGTCTGACCAGGTTCTTGTTGAACTCCCTGCATACAGTGTCACATATATGACACCGTGTATTGCTATTCACGATATGTTGTGCTAAAGGACTAGAACTGACATGCACTTAAGGTCTGCGCCAATCACTCAAATGCGTCTCTTGTCATGCCACTTCAAGGGCAGTATACACAATACATGCTGGAGTGGATTTGCACCTACCTGTTGTTAGGGATTGATGGAACAGCTCATAGATAAAGCCAGGTGACATTTGAAGCGATCAGAGGTCCTCACATTTTCTGCCCAAGCAAGGCGAGTTTGCATAGCCCACCTGGTGAAAGCAGACTTGACTTGTGTGGGCACGGCTTTCATGGGGTCCTCACTCCAAGATGCCTTGGTCTTCCACTTGGTCACATCAATCACATAGTCAAGGTCATCCCTGGCAAGACAGTAGGCATGCATCTGCCCTATGACGGCCTCAATGCCCTCCTTCTCTAGCTGGATCAGAGGGGCTGTTAAGGTCAGCCTCAGGGTGGGGAAGTAGAACAGGCGCAGGGAAGTGCGGTCGCTGTGCATGTTGGCGCTGCTGAGCATGCGAGTGTGCAGCTCGCCTAGCAGCCGCCGCTGCTTGCCTTGCGAGGAGTTGTTGCCCATCCATGCTGTGAACCTGCACAATCAGGAACCCCTTGATGTCAAGAGCTCAGGGAGCTGCAATCGCTGTGCATGTTGGCGCTGCTGAGCATGCTAGTGGGCAGTTCGCCCAGCAGCAGCAGCTGCTTGCTTTGCGAGGAGTGGTTGCCCATCCATGCTGTGAACCTGCACAGTCAGGATCCCCTTGATGTCAAGAGCACAGGGAGGTGCAATCGCTGAGCATGTTGGCGCTGCAGGTATGCAGTTTGCCCAGCAATCGCCGCTGCTTGCCTTGCGAGGAGTTGTTGCCCATCCATGCCGTGAACCTGCATCGCCAGCGTGATGTCTGCAATACTGAAATGCAAGATGTGCAAGAGTGACACAGAGTAAAGTATTTCATGCAGCATACATGGAAATTGGCAAATTGAGACAGACCGATGTGCGGAACTCGGTTGATGCAAACTCCGTAAACTGGAACAGGGAATGTCTGCACCAGATGCAGAGCACATGGTTTGCAGCATGTTTCAGGACTTTCAAGGCGCCAGGAAGCCATGGTGTGTGATGACGCTGCTGATGGCTGCGTTCTGCTCTCAAAGATTCCCAAAGCTATATTGATGCGCGCACCAGCATTGAGAATGGCATGTAGCAGACCACACCACCAGCAATCCCACCAGTGCCATGCACAGCCTGTCAACCTGTTACAATAAAGCCCACAGGGCATTGAGCTGCGAGTAAAATCAAGCTGCATGTTGAGACTGAGACTGTACAGAGCTGCATCAGCCCCCATCATCAGTGGCATACCATGAGGAATGACAGCAGCAATATGCAGTTGCATTGCAGCAAAAGAGACCTGATAATGCTTCAAGGCATTTGAAGGCAATGTCAATGCGGCGAGCACTGTTGTTGCCTCTAGGCGTGCCTGCTCAGTGGGGGCAATCTCAGTCAATTTGGGGCCGATTTGTTAACTTCCCAAGTTGGGGATGTACCATCACAGCTGCAGCACAGTCGCAGAAAGCAAAGCGCCAGCGCTACAATACAGAACGACATCTGATTTTGACACTTCTGCGGGTTCTTGGCCACTGCAGCTGCTTTGCAGTCGACAAAGTGCACCAAAACGGGCAAATGCAGTTGTACAGACAGGGTGATCTTGCAGTAGTGATCACGTAGAAACACGAATAATTCCAGGGCTGCAAGAGCCGTCCTGTTGCAATCAACGTTGGTAGGTTGCTTTGTGGTATATCCTTCAATTTTGGCAGCCAAAAAGAGGACCACTCATGCAGCCCGCACACGGCAGCGCTCTGAACTGATGGCACAGTCGGAATCAAGGGAGTCTTCAGTCAATCAATCCCAAATCGACTGAGATTGCCCTCACTGGTGCCTGCTTTGTCACATGCAGGCATTCCTTGCTTGAGTGTCTCTTGACATGGATGTTGCCTTCACACATGATGCTTGGCAATGTGGTTTCACCAGTCAAACTTGCTCAAGCAAAGCACAACAACACAGCAAAGAGACAAGACAGTAAGAGAGGCCAATTGGCTCCCGATGGAGATGGGATGGCACCTGGGAAAGTTCATTTCACCAGGGAATAAGCCAAAGGTCTCTCTACTGCCTCTCATGTATGATGCAGGGAAGACGCTTCCCACAATGGCTGCAAAAGGCATCAGGCTCCAGGACTGGAACTGCCTCACTCTCCTGTTGACAATGTCACCAGCTGAGAAGCCATCTGAAGCCTTAGCAATAACCTGCAAGTAGCCTGAACCATATAAAGCCATGCATCAAGGCACTATTTCACTCAGGGTTGTCATGTGACAAACGTCTGCGCAATGCGCTGTGTGGAACAAAGGTTGCAACAGCGTCTTGGATGCTGTGTGTACCGTGCACCTGCTTGACGTGTGAAGTACAAGCAGTCAGCAAAGATGCTGGCTTAACTGTGCATGTGTGGTGTCCTGTCAATGCACTTAGCTGAGGCTTGCTGAAGGTACTGTAATAGACACACTTTGAGCACTGGCTGAGCCCAGCATTGTTACATGATCAAGCATAACATGCTCAGGTCCAGTAAATCTGTTCAAGCTACAATGAAGCTGAAGTCTCAGGCTGCCTCTTTAGACAGAGGACCCTGTTATGACGCATAATGGCGTAGGCTCTTCTTTTTTTTCCCTTTTGCTGAAGCTGAAGCATGACCTGGATGGATTTTGAGCTTTGTGACAAAGCAGTATTTTGGCTATGATCACAACGCGTGAGTATCTGCATGGTCCAGAAGACTGACCTACACGTGCACTTGGTCATTGGTAACAATGACAAGGCAGCAATTGAGGTCATTGTCCTGAATGAGCAGGAGCATCATGCACAACAGATGTTGAGGCTCAGTGTGTAAGGCACAAGAAGGCTGACCTGCATGCGCACTTGGTCATTGGTGGCAATGTCAAGGCAGCGATTGGGGCAATTCTCCTGTGGGAGCAGGAGCATCGCGCACGTCAAATGCTGAGTTTAGTGTAAGGTACGAGAAGGCTGACCTGCATGCGCACTTGGTCATTGGTGGCAATGACAGGGCGGTGGTTGAGGTAGTTCTCCTGTATGAGCAGGGGCACCAAGTCCATGTCCTGGAAGACCAGGTCAGATTGGGTGCCCAGATTGAGATGCTGAGCCTCCATGGACAGCAGCTTGCGCGCCGCCTCAAAGGGGCTCATCTCAAAGTCCTTGCCGCTGCCCATCTTGCTCTGCAGAAATGAGCAAGGAGGAACAATCAGTTTTGTGATTTGTGATTGAGCATGGAAATCAGGCGCATGTATTGGAAGACCATGTCGGGTTGAGTGCCCAGGTTGAGGTCCAAAGCCTCCACTGACAGCAGCTTGCATGCCGCCTCAAAGAGGCTCATCTCAAAGTCCTTGCAGCTGCCCATCTTGCTCTGCAGAAGTAAACCAGGAAGGACAACGACTTTTGTTGCATGAGCGTGGGGATTAGGTGCACGTCTTGGAAGACCAACTTGAATTGAATGCCCAGCTTGAGGTGCTTGGCCTCAGTGCACAGCAGCTTGCGTGCCGCCTCAAAAAAGCTCATCCCAACAAGACTTGCCACTTTATTTGGTTCTGCAGCAGATGCAAGACCAGTAGTATTCTCCCGTTTGCATAATTTGCTTGTGGTCTATTCTTTGTTGTGGGGATGCGATCTCCTTGCTTGCCTTCGTTCATGCTTGAGGTCTTCCCTCACTCTTCTGTTAAGTCAGAGTTACAAGCACAACAGAAGAGAGAGGCGAGGCTTCAAGCTTGAAAGCAGGCAAGTGAGCAATAGGAATGCACCAAGTGCATGGTGTGTCAATGGAGGCATGTATGGTATGTGACTGTTCAACAGAAGCAACTTGTCTGTTGTAAAGACGATGTACTTGGCAACTGATCAGTGCATTTCAAATACAGTTACACCTCTGTGTAAGGACAGAAGCCACTGTACCCTGACATCATCAAAGGTGAAAGCACGGCTACTGCAGCCAAGGAAGCTGCACCCTGAGTGTGCTGTGGACAAGAGGGTCACAGCCTGCGTGCATTGTGACACTTGCTGCTAGATGCTGCAGCCAAGAAAAACGTACCTTGGCTTCGTCATAGAACAGGCCTTGGCTGCTGCAGCGCACCATCTGCAGCTGGCCCAGGATGTGGCAGATGTTCGAATTTGCGCCCTCAAAATGCAGCCAAGAAGGGGCATACCTTGATCAAAATAGAGATGCTGCTCACTGCTGCAGCCGAGGTTGTTGCTTCTTGACTTCACCACAAGCACTTCAAATCTTCATGCAAGTTGCAGCCAGGAAGGGCGTACCTTGACTTCATCATAGGAAAGGGCTCGGCTGCTGAGACGCACCATCTGCAGCTGTCCCAAGATGAGGCGAATGTCAGAGTTGGCGCCCTCCACCAAGGCCTCCAGGGTGGACTCGTTCACCTGCAGGCCCTCCTTCTGGCAGATCTGCATCATGCGCTTCGAGATCTGCTGCCGTGTGGGCTTCCTGCATCACAACATGCAATAGTTATGCATTATCACATGGCAGATGTTAGAGTTGATGCCCTCGACCAGAGCTTCCAGCCTGGAATCGTTGACCTGCAGCCCCTCCTTCTGGCAGATCTGCATCGTGCGCTTCAAGATTTACTGCCGTTTGGGCTTCCTGCATCACATCATGGGATTGTCATGCATAACACAGCAGATGTCAGAGTTGGCGCCCTCCACCAAGGCGTCCAGGGTGGACTTGATCACCTGCAGGCCCTCCTGCTGGCAGATCTGCATCACGCGCTGAGAGATTTGCTGGTGTCAAGGGAGAGATCCTGGACATCATATCGTCACAGAGCCAATCAAGCTGAATGGCGAGGTCCCGTGCCTTTAGAACTACCTTCAAGCAAGCCACTTTTGGCAACAGCACTACCTGTAGTCAAGCTCCAGGGTGTGGTTGCGCAGGGAGCGCAGCTTCTGGTTGTACTTGTCATTGCAGATGCAGATTATGGGCACCTTGCTGCGGTGAATGGACTGGATGAGATCAGAGACCCCGCCCCTGTCACCTCCTGACATGCCATCCACCTCATCCATGATAAGGCAGATCTGCAAAACATCACATTTGCTGAGAAATAGGGGCTCCAAATATCTGGTACACATGCAGCATAAAAAGGACACCTCGGCCCTATCACGCCGTGACATGCCGTCCGCCTTATCCTGACATGGCAACTGCTCAGGAAAAGACCATTTGCTTAGCAATGTGGCCCTTCAGTACCTGCTGCATTTGGAACTTTTCGATCCTCAGACAACCCCTGACATCCTGACCACCCTATGTATAATAAGGCACAACAGCAAATTGAAGAGTGCTAAGGTGTCAGGCCTGAAGTGCACAACTTGTCCATTGCAAGGCAGATCTGCAAAACAACATCTGCTGAAAGTCAAGGCTTTGGATGTCTGATGTAAAGGCAGCTTTGAAGACAGTTAGACCCTGTCGCTCCAGGTGATAGGGGCACGCTGCGTATACACGAGACACTGAAAGCCCCTATTCCCTAGCAGATGAGTTTCTGCAGTAATTTGCACACATGACATGCTGAGGGACCTGGGGGCTGCCCAATATGCTGAGGAGGCAGCAGCTTTGTTCGCATGCTCAGAAACATTGTGTGAAACAGTTGTGGCATGCAAAGCGCTACAGCTGCTGAGCCCCTAACAATTTCTGCCATCAAAAGCATCACAACTCAAAAGATAAAAAGGAGCTGCAACTTGCAAAGACTGCAGATGATTGCAGTCTGCAACTATGATTCTTTAATATCAGGCTCCAGTCGCGTCTAGCATCAAGCCTGCACCGAAACCAATTCTCTGAGACTCTTGGGTTGAAGTTGGCAACAGAGGAGTGTCGAGGGCAGTTATTGCTGGTGATTACCCTTTTGGGCTTGTGGTCTTGTCCCATGCCTATGGCAGTGTTGGTAGCCAGCTCCTTGATGCTGTTGGCCAGCTTGGCTCCAATCCCCTTCAGGGCATTGCTGTCTGCCTTGTTGCGGGTGTCACTGGCATTGACCTCCACAGGCGTAAACCCGAGTTCCCTACAGACAGAAGCCGTCTTCCTGGCAGCCTGACTCTAGTGTTGACAACAAGGTCTTCATTTGCTTTGCAAATGAGTATGGACAAAAGTGTACATTCTGCTTTGACAGCGTAAGTTTCACATCCTTGTTGCTGTCTTCCAAGTTGTCTTCCATTCTCTTGAGGTCCAGCAATGATGATGCATCAAATACTGATCATCACAAGTTGAAGATGATGTCCTTCTCCCTGTACAGTGAGCTGGATCCGAAAGCCACCAGCCTCAGAAAGCTTCTAGCTGTCAGGCAGGGTAACCAGTCAATGCAGACTTGCTGCCAGGAATATCAGAATGCCACAACAGAACTCAGTGGTTAACATTGGGGCAAGGGGACTACCACAACGTCCTGCGCAGCAGCAGACTGCAAGCAAGAGCAGCTGGGTAGCTCCAATGTTTTGTGCAGCAGTTGGGTAAACCAGGGTAGACTTTTCCTCGTGACCAAAATGAGGTGTCGACAGGTGTCTAAAACCCAAAAACAGGAATCTTCAAGAAGTTGCCACACCTGCTGATGATCATTGCAGAGCTGGTCTTGCCGATGCCTGGAGGCCCGCTCAACAGGATGGCTTTCTTGGACATGTCTTTGGGCTTGCCGCCGCGGCCGCCTTTTGCCTCTGCAGGCTGCTCATGCCGCAAATGTATCCTCTCCCTGCATATATAGTTCTCCAGGTACGTCTCTTATCATTTCCAGGGATCATCTTTGTCAGGGAGAACAGTTTCAGGGATTACCTTCTCCTGGAAAGCAGTTCTGGCATGGCAGTCCTCCTCAACACCAGATTTACTGATAAAGGAATGCAATGCCAGCAGGTCATGAGCATCAACAGCACGCATGGCGGCCATATTGTGCCCTAGATGCAGATACATAATGGTAGAAGAGGTTGCAAAAACTGGAATCAGCTTGTTGCATCAGCAACAGCTCAGAAGGTGACAGATCAGGCAGACGCTGACTGTCATGCAAAACAGTCACCCACAAAAGCGCAATGTGTTGGACGTTGGCCACTTTTTTGTCAACACATCTCACTTGTGCAGAAAGCGATGCCCATAGTGACTCCTGGGACAGTGCTACATTTCCACATTGACAGATTCCCAAATCAGCAGATGCATGGCTCCAACAGTGCTTATTTGGTGGTACCAGGCAAACACATGCGACAATGCTAACAGCAGAACTTGCAGCAAATTCAAGCACTCTGCAATGCACTTGGCCCATACTATCTTGATGCATGCAACAGTGGTGCATGATCATCACAAGTGCAAGGTACAAGGGGTTGCTCACCAGTCATTCAGGAAGGTGCGGAGGGTGGCTACCAAGGTGTTGTTGCCTACAAGCTCAGCAGAGTTTGTGGGCTTGTGCTTCTCTACCCACAGCTGCCCTCCCGCTTGCCCACTACCGCCACTGCCAAACCTGGCTTTACCACTGCTGCTGGGGCCAGCAGACGCTCCTGATGAGCGTGCTCCTGCCGTTGAAGACAAGAGTTCAGGAATTTGAGCAAACAATATAAGTCTGCGTGGGTTTGACTGATTTTGAGCAGCAGCAATGCAAGGCCATGACTGGGTCAGCCTGAGAGCATCAGGTGGTTGAGAAACTGAAATGTTGCACAATTGTCTTATGATGCACAAGCCCATTGATCTTTGTCTTGCAAGGCTGCAGGTGATTGACATGAAAGACTTGAGCTTGCAGCCTGTTGAGACATCAGCAGTCTTGCAAAGCAGGCAACGCTGGATGCAGCGGCATGCAGCAATGCCTTGTGGTACCGTGCCTTGCAGACCACGCTGCTGCAGTTTGAACACAGCTTTGAGCCAAGCACAGGATTGAGCTATGCCCAAAGTTTGAACACATTTGGTGCACATTGACATCAACACAGGCACTGCACTGAGCGTGCTGCACTACCGATGACAGTGGTTTGATGAACAGGCTCACCTGAGGCAGCCAGAGACCCAGCAGCAAGAGCTGCCTTGTTGCCTTGCACTCCATTAGCAGCAACTTTGCCCGCGTATGAGTTGCCAGCAGAAATGGAAAGTCCTGCAGGCGCCTCTTGAGCCTTGACCTGGGGGTCCTGTTGCATTGGGCGTTGTTCATTGACACAGCAAGCAGCGAGGGTGATGCAGGGATGCCCTCACCTGAAGCAGCTAAGGAACCAGCAGCAAGGGCTGCTTTCTTGGCTTGCACTCCGTTGGCAGCAGCCTTGCCAGCATAGAAGTTGCCAGCAGGAATGGAAGGAACAGCAGGCGCCTCTTCCGCTTTCACCTGGGGGTCTGTTGCATCAGGAATGATGTCAACGGGCGCTGATGATTCAGGGGCTGCAGCCACTAAGGAGAAGAGACCGTCCTCGTCAATGAGCTTGGTGCCCTTGTCATTAGCCTGTTGGCAGGAACAACAAGAACTGATTGCCAAATTGCCTCTGTATAGCAAGTGCGTTTGTTACATCTGAAATGATGTCAGTCGGCGCTGCTGACTCAGGGGCTGCAGCCACAAGGGAAAAGAGACCATCCTCACGCATGAGCTTTGTGCCCTTGTCATTAGCCTGTTGGCAGCAACAAGAAAAGCTGCTTGCAAAAACGTCTCTGTATAGCACGTGCTTCTGTTACCAAGTCTATGTCCCTCATCAAATGCCCTTGCATGACTATAGTGCAAAGGTAATTAGTATGGGACGCAGGAGTGAATCATCTGACATTTTGCTAGCCAATCAGACAAGCATGTGCTGGCATTGACGCCCTAGGTAGCAAGTCCTGAAACGGCAATAGCATATGCATGCTGCCTGTTGGTGGCTGACCCTGACTTTCATGCAATGCAGAACAAATAACGACTACAACCCTGATGCTACAGCAGTAAAGTCAGTGGACAGCGCTTGGACAAAGAATGTCGTCAATCCTGCACAGGCAACAGGTGTAACAGCCAAATTGCCTGACCTGATTGACTTTGGAGTTGCCAGAGTTCTCCCCCACCAGCAAGAAGTCTGTCTTCCCGCTAACACTGCCAGTGACACGCCCACTATGCCTCTTGATGTAGTCCTCGGCCTCAGCACGGTACAGTGAGTCCAGAGTGCCGGTGATGACAAAGGTCTTGCCTTTTAGGCAGTTGGGATGACCCAAGGGCTTGTCCTGTTGACACAGAAAGCCAGAAGCTGTTTGTGGCTATAAGCAATGACTGCGTCTTGCGGTGGAAGGTTGATTACTGTGAGGTGTCTGTTTGCCAGCTTGTGATGTCATTCCAGACAACAGTTGAAGTGCAGAGTGCAGCAAACATCCAACTTGCTTGCAGCATGGCATTAATGTCTGTATGAATGCAGTTGAAGTGCAGAGTGCAGCAAACACCCAATTTGCTTGCAGCATGGCTTTGATGTCTGTCTATATGAGCTCCATGAAGCAAAGAGCCCAGCATGAATGCTTGAAGGAGATAGCATTGGGCCATCCCGCTCTGCAAAGTCGGCTGTGGTGAGCAAGCAACCTGAAACCTATTGCCCCAATAAACTTTCACTTGCAAGTGCAGGGAATCGCAAGCTGTGTGACTTCTCCATGGTGCAACATAGGGCTTGGTCGTGTCATGAGGCAATGGAAGCACACTTTGCAACAGCCATGCAAACGCATGGTTCTGAACATTCTGGTGACTTGGGAGTTGATCACACTGTCCTTGCAAGGGCAATGCAACCAAGCACCAAGTCCCCAGCTTACCCACACCAGCCCTTTGCAAAGCAATCCATGCCTCCTTGCCTGATGCAGTATTGATCGGCTCCTGTGTTGATTTGTTGCAGTGGTCAGTTGCAGGTTTTCAGCCTAGTGACAATTTGCAAGCAGTGTTATCACAAATGCATGTGGCTTGTTACTGATGCAACCCATAACAGTCACAGCAGCACTGGGCTTGCCTCAGTGTAAACAAGTAGAGCTGTCGCTAGAGAATGCATCAAGGATCTGCACAGCAGGGTTACCTTGGCACCGTGCCGTGGGGGTGGGACACTGTCACCCCCCTGCTGGTACCCCCCGCCCTCCTGCTTCTCCATCATACTGAACTTGCCAGGCTCTGAAGGCAGCTTGGCAATGGCTGCTGCCACCCTTTTAAGAGCGTCCGTCGTGTCAGGGTCCTCAGCCTCCGCTGCTGCCTTAGCGCCTTTGCCCTTGGCTGGTGTTACCTGTTCAGTGAAGTAAGGTTTTCAGCATACAGCTGCAACTTGCTGACAGGTTTGGTCATGCAGACATGTATCCCATGTCTGCTGGGAGGCGGTGAAGGCTGCCACTCTCTGAAGAGCTTCCAATGTGTCAGGGTCTTCTTCAGCTGCTGCCTTGGCGCCTTTGCTCTTTGCTGATGTTGCCTGGACAGTGCAGGGGCATGAAGTTCTGTATACCGCTGCAGCTTGCTCAAAAAGTGTGGTCGTGCAGGAGTGCATCAGACATACAACCAAAAGCAATGGCTGCTATCACTCTTGTGACAGCTTCTGTGGCCTCAGGGTCTTCCTGAGCTGGTGCCTTGCCTCCTTTGCCCTTGGCTGGTGTTGCCTGATCAATGCAGAGGGACGCCAAGTGTCTGTCTAACCTCTCTACAAAGCTTTGCGCAAAGATTGTTCCACTGCAGCTACATAGATGGTCATGCAAGAGTGCAATGTGTTTCCCCTGCAAGCAAGAAGGCAGTGCAGTCATGCAGCTTGTACACATCTTTTCAAGCCTGTGCTGCAGCACACGAGCTATGACCAGCCTTGTGTCCGCGTGCTGGCAGCAACAAGCACCTGTATTACACAGACTACCAAAAGGGGCCTTTTGCTTGACATTGCAAAGCTTTCAGGCAAATTGTGGCAGGTTGCTGGTCCTTGTGAGCACCTTCTTGGCTGCTGCTGGCTTGGCAGCTGCAGCAGGCGCCTGACTTCCTGGCAGGTCTGGCACTTTGCGTGCAGGCTTGTCAGTGCTCCCTGACTGCTTTGTGGGCGCACTTGCTGAGACAGCCGGGGTTTGCTTGGCATTTGCCTTGGAAGCAGAAGCAGGCTTGGAAGCCTTCGCCGCAGAAGCGCTGCAGGGACAAGCGTCAGGGTGAAGATGGAATGAATCATGAGCACAATAATCCTGGAACTGCAAGTGATGTCTGGCATGGCATAGGTCAAGCAGCTGCCTTTGCTGTTGCTTGTTTTTGATTGAGATTGCACAAATTGCAGCAATTTTTGCAACAGTAGCAGCAGGAATGGAGTGAATGCAATCAGCATGACCTGTTGCATGTTGCTGCATTGAGGCGAGTTGGCACTTGCCTGTTGCCTTTTTGCTTCTTCTTGGCAAGGGGTACATCATCATCGCTGTCAACATCTACTTCAAAGTCACTGTCTTCCTCTTCTTTGACAGCAGAGGCATCTTCCATCTACAACACAAACAAGTGATTGCAGCCTTATTCATGACATCAATTGCCTTGGTCAGTCACTGTCCACATATGTTTTAGTGCCAGACTCATAGATAAAGAATGATTCACATGACCTTTCTTGCATTGCACAAATGCCGACATGATGCTCTTGTTTTCAAGACAGCTCAAAGTCTGTCACTAGTCGAACCTGTTTCTGTTACGCAAAGGCAGTTGCCACGGCCTTGGCTCATGCATGCATTACCTGGAAGTCATCATCAGAATCGTCATCAAGCACAATCGTTTTTCTGCCTTTGCCACCCTTTCCGCTTGATTTGTCTGCCTTCTTAGCTGCCGGTGAAGCCTTTGCGGCCTTTGCAGTAGCTGGCTTTGCAGCCTCAGGCTTTGATGGAGATTTGCGTTTGGTGCCAGTTGATGCAGCACTTTCCTTGCCAGATTTGGAGGCAGAAACATCGTTGTCGGCAAAATGCTTGCTGCGCTTCACAGGCAAAGCATCATCATCCTGTGTCAAGTCTTCAACTCCCTGTAGCAGGCAGAGTTGTAGATTGCATACACTCTTCTGCTGATCATCAGCAGCAAATGAGCCAGGAGAGAGGGCCTTTGTTTGCACCATACCTTGGCTGCCGTTGCTGGCGCATTTCGTTTGGTTCCTGCAAAGCTGACATACTGAGCAATGCAGTGGAGCACATGGTTGAGATCCGTAGTGCTGGAGCGTGCTCAAGGACTGTAAGACTGGCAACATGCAGGGGTTACCCTTGGAAGCGTCAGCTGATTTGGTGCTGCTCTTGGGAGGACCACCACCGAAAAAGCTTCTTATATCCTGCAGCATGCAAACAGGCTATAGCTTGTCCTTCCTGGCAATAAGCAGCGTGATGACCTTTGCAGACCAACCTGAGGCATGCTCTGTGAGCTTGATCTCGCAAAAGTTTGGTCTCAACGCCGCATCATCATCAAGAATCGTGTATCGACTTGCGAGCGGGTCATGCAAACGCTTTCTCTAACGTCCAGCTGATGGCAGGAGCAGCGCGCCTGATAGGCCTATCGTGGCAGATCAGCCAGGCACACTGAGATCGCTGACGCTGCTCAGTCAAATGCGCAGATCGTTGCGAGACCAGCACTTCAGATGGAACTGTGACAACAAGAGCGGGCAGATCTGTGAAGACGACGGGAAGGACAAAGCACTTGAATGCTGTGCATGCAAATCAGTGATCGCTCTATTTCTGGAGTCCTTCGTGTGCTGACCCTTCTCCCTTTCAGTGGCACAGCCAAGCGGAACAGACACAAATTGATGGGCAGGCATGGTCTCGACTTTCCAAGCAAAGACAGCTTTAATAGGCTGGCATCAATTTCCAGTGTGTATATGTGGCAAATTGATCAAGGTAATACAACCCAAATACTTCAAATCAAGATCACTCCCCTACTTCAGATCCTGCAAGTCCTCTACTGAACCAAGCATTTTGCAGTTTTCACAGAAGAAAATGTAGTTGATGTGAGGCTGTATCAGCATATTGTACAATATACACATGTGATGATCAGAGAAAGTATGCGTACCACTAGAAAGTCAACAGTACTCATAAGGTGAACAGATGAAGACTTCAAACATGCAAATGCAGCGCATGCATTGTGCAATGCATATCTTTTCAAAAGTTCATCTTGGCGTCATTGCTGTGCTCCACTCCTGTCCAGCATTGGCACATAGTCAAACAGGTTGTCTGCACCAATCTTGTTGAGGTACGACACCACTGTCTCCCAGTTTGCAGCATGCTGTAAGCTATCAATTGATGTATCATCAGCCAATGTTCTCAATGAAGGCTGACTCCTCTGCTCTGCCAAAGGCTCCAGCAGCTGATGCCCAACAACGAAAGGATAAGCATGCACCATACCAGCAGCAATCTGCTTGGAGGTGTGTATCTGCAAGCAGCAAAAGCAACAATCCAGTCCCAGATAGGCTAGCGAGCCATACCAGCAGCAACTTGCTTGGAGGTGTGTATCTGCAAGCAGAAGAAGCAACAGTTCAGTCCCAAACAGGCTAGCAAGCCATACCAGCAGCAATTTGCTTGGAGGTGTGTATCTGCAAGCAGAAAGCAACCATTCAGTCCCAAATAGGCTAGCAAGCCATACCAGCAGCAACTTGCTTGGCGAAGGTATAGTTGCAAGCAGAAACAGCATCAGTTCAGTCCTCAAATAGGCTAGCAAGATGCTGATTCTAGCTATTGCCCGAAAGAGCCTTCATTGCTGTTGTTAATCTGATCTCTTCATTCACCTGCCTTGTGCCTTGTGCTCTGAATATCAAAAAGATGAACCTTATGTTGTGCAGATTTGCCACTGTAGCTGCGCCAAGGCATGCGTTTTGAGCCTGCCTATCTGCTGCTGTTGTTGCAAGCCCGCACAGCGCCACCTCAACAGACACTCACACCCTCACACAAAACAGCATTTGTGGCAAAAATGCAAGTCAAGCCAGCGTTGGCCTGCCAATCAAGCTATAACTTGTGCATGGCTCACTGATGAGAAGTATACAGGTGTGCGTGCATGATTCCATCTGACTTGAGTATCCTGCTCAGCCTCTCGTCACAGCACAAGTGGCATCATGCACATGTTTGATGGGTCTGTTTCTACATCCACAGCAAACAGATATCTAGCAGAGCTCACAGTCATCAAGACAGACCACTCACCCCTCTATAGAAGGCTGCAGCAAACTGAAGGTACACTCGATATTCCTTTGCAGCGATGTCCCGAAGCTGATCTGACCATTTGGTCACCTCTGTGAGTCTGTCGCTGGCATGACACTGCGTCATGACATCAACGCTTGCATCATCTAGCATCCTGTTGAGCAAGCCCTTTCTGTCCCTGGACAGCTGCCCTAGTTGCGCAAAGAAGTATCTCCTGAGGCACATCAAGTCATCTTTCTGCTCTTCTGTGTGCTCCATGGCTTCCTACAGTCAATGTCAAGGCATTAGCTGTAGCACGACTGCATCTGCCTAAGTTAACAAAGTTAGGTGCTGCATCCTTGCAGTCCATTTTGGAAGCAAAGCAATCCTTACAGCAAGGCAATGATGTATTACGAGTCAACAGGATCACATATAGCTACAGCAGTTGCCCTGGGTACGACACAGAACCTTGAAAGGTGTGTGGCTACAGCAAGACTTGGTGGCACCTTGCCTCAGTCAACCTAGCAAATACCACCTACAGCACACGTCTTGATAAGTCTTGCCATTGATAACGTTCAAAGAGCAAACGAGGCAGCTTTGCAGCAACTGTGCTCATACGCCACATGCCTCAAGATGTGAGGACTAATCACTGCAACTGACATTCTCTAAAACTTGTGGCACAAAGAACTCACCGCAACTCCCTGAAACAGTGTTGCATCAAGCTCGTCATCACGACATATGCGACCCTCGTCCATTTTGCTGAGGTGATACTGTTTGAGGTCATTAGGGCTGCTGAGCGCTGTGGCTGCAAACAATGAGCTCACTTCCATTACCCACTGATCCAACTGCTGCTTTGCTGGACTTTGACTATCCTCTTGTAGCTCCATGAGACAAACTCCAAGCTGGCGTGTGTACTCCTGATGCAACAGCAGACTGATGTCATTTCTGGCACTGAGCACTGGGAAAAACAAATCTGGTGTGCCTCATTGGAAGCAGAAAATGTACAGTTCAACAGAGATGCGTGTGGCCACATGCAAATTGCAGTGACAAGCAACTGTTTGCAAAGATTGAGAGCACAGTAGCAGGAGAAGATGCAAACAAGCGCATTCTGCAAGATATTCAACTGCCTTATGCATCAATACAACTCCTCCTGTTATCACCTCAAAACAATGTGACATGCATCATGTCTACGCTGACAACACTGTGGCAGAATAAGCTGCCGATAATGACAACCTGCCAGCACAACCAAATGCCTTCTGCATCTACATTGTTGTTCTTGATGTAACCCGGATGATTAGGTCGTCGTGTCTGACATGCAGCAAAGACATGGCTGCTGTTACAGGGGCATGCAGCTCAAAAAGCATGCAAGAGGTGCTGATCATTCACAAACAAATGTCAAGTCTACTTCCGACGGATAAGCCTCCCTCACAGAATATGCGCTAGCATTTGCAAAGTTAAAATCTGCGCACAGAACATGGAGTGGCATTTGTGGCAGATCACAGAAGCTCACAGAGTATATCTTGGCAAATTCTGGGAGGGAGAGCTTGCCAATATCCTCTACAGCCATGCTTTCATCTCTGTCAGGCCAGATGGTGATTTGCAAGGAAGGCGTTTGGGTCAAAATGCTCTCTGTGATAGGACTGGGTTTCAGGGCAAACAGCCGCTGTGAAGAGTCATGCAGCACCTGTCAATGTCAGGTATGATGTCAACACACAAAACTCGATTGAGCACCTGTCAGCGCAAGGCCTGTTATTGCATGTTTGTAAAACACAACACAGCTCAAGACGGCAACTATAAAGTGGCAACAGCGTAATGAGAGCAACGGCATTGAGAGGAGTCTCGTAGAACCTGTCATTGCAAGGCCTCCTTCAGAGTATCAATACACAAGATGCAGAAAAGCCAGAAATGGCATACACTGTGAAACAACAGTCGGTCAGTGAGTGATGGGTGCATTTGCCTTCAAGTTGGCACAAACTGGTCTGAAACCAACACCTTTGAAGCCAATGCATTGCTGCTTGTATGCACCTAGCCAGGCCATGCAGTCTCACTGGAACCCATGTACATCATGACGACAGTGGTAGTGAGAACAAAAATCTTGTGGTATGTTACCTCATCTGCATTGACTTTGGCAGGGGCCTGAGCATCCACTGACTGCTTGTTCAGTTTCATGAGCTTTTCCAGCAAAATGTTCCTAGCTTCTAATGACTTCTGCTTCTCTCTGAGTTCCTGAAGCTGTGCTGTGGTTTCTGCCAGCTGACTCTCCACAGTCGCGGACCGTACCTGGCATGATGTACAGTCAGCGTCCCACAATGGCAAATGCCGCAAGAAGCAAGCAAAAAGGTGCGAAAGGAGGAGTGAGGCCAGCAGCTCCTATGGCGTAGTCATGTGACCACAGTGATGCCACATATCATGGCCTTACCTTTTTTCTTTCGCGGAATCTGCAGTGCCAGAAGAGGTGTCAGCTTCCCTCAGTAGCTGCATGCGCTGAAGTGTGTTGGGATGCATGAATGCTAGAGTGGGTCTTACCTTTTTTGCGCGAGTTTATTCTTGTGCTGTTTCTTTTGTAGCGAGCTAAGCTGGCGAACATCGCTGGAGGACTCTCCGGCCTCCTGCATGCCTGTGCTGGGTGTTGAGCTGAAGCCCTGAGCAGCATAACTTGCAGCCGGAACATTTGGAGTCACGTCCATATATTGTTCAAAGCCGTCCAGGATATCGAACGACAAGTCCCAGCTAGGCGTCGGCCCCGCAGCAGAGGCAGCAAAAGCATGGCTGGGCGTTACGGTGTCTCTTGTACGCGCAACTTCGGTGACCAATGAAGCCAAGCCGCGTTGGCCCATGCCAACGTATTTGAAAAGACACAAGCGCCTGGTTGGTCTATATCGAAATGGCTTTCAACTTGTACAAAATGGGCAGAAAAGCTCCGACACTAATCTCTGATCAGGGCGCGCCCTGACGAAACGCCTGCCATCATGATCATATGGCAATTTTCCACAATGAGCAATGCATGCTGCGCAGCTGCAGAAATACCATGCGGCCGACACAAGCTGATCCCTTGTTGACTAGCCGGTGTGTCGAACAAAGATTTACGAGCTGGCTCAGCCTGCAGACATGCCATGATGCATGAAGAACATCTCCAAATTGTATATGCTCATTTCATGTCCCAAATTTGCTGCTAGCAGCCATGCATGTTGACAGATACCCATCAGCCTGCCGCTTCAATCTATACTCTGATAAGGAAGAAAGACCAACTATGTTCAGCAACATCTCAATTGGATGACGGGTCAATTTTGTTTGCTGAGTCAACAACATGACACTGGCTGGGCCAACCCTGAACTGCACATACTCTGCTGTTGTAGAACCCATACACCGGACTATGCACGACGAAATCCGTCCACGTAATCACTCTGCATGATTGTCAAAACCTTTTGAACTGTCGTTGCTGATTGCATAGGACAACAAGACAGACTTGTACTTAACACTGTAGTGCCATATTATGACCAATCTTGCTTGCAGCTAGTGTCCAAAGCAACAAGCGCCATATTAACCTTTATGCTACAGCAGATGATGCTTGCAAGCAAGCTCTGACAAATATGCGGGGCGCATGTACACACAGAAACCCAGTTTAAACACAGACACTGCACCGAGTCCTGACATGAATAACAACCAAGTTGTGAGGTACGCTACATGGACACCTGTGAGTGCACTGCTGCAAACAGGCAGTTCTGAATGCTTGAGGATGAGCCTGACTTTTGAGCCTGCAGACAAGCTTGGCCGGGCTAAGCGTCCACAAGCCGACAGGCTGAGGCAGATTTTTCTGAGCTTGGCTTGTATTTACACCAAGCTGTCAAGCTGACTTCACATGAGTGTGAAAGTATCAGCGTGCATTGCTCCAGCCAAGGTAAGCTGGCACCACACTGAAAGGGCACAGCAAGTGATGTGTCTTTAGTCTTCGATCAGTTCTGATTCTCCCTGATGTTTAGACCATTTTCTTTTGCCGTCCTTGATATCCATACATCTTTGCTGGTAGAAGATGTGATCAGTGGGCTTAAAGGCTTCTGGTACTACGTGCTTACTGAACTTGAAGAGTGTTGGAAATGACATCCACATGTTGCGGCCCTCGTCTGCCATGGGTGATCGACACCTTGAGCAACTGACTTTGCAAGGCAGAACGTGTTCTGATGACATGTCTGAGCTGTTCAGGAAAGTCAAACTGTCAGCGCCTTTCAGGAAGCGAACTGACTTCTTGTGAAATAGTGCAGCCCACTGGAAGGGTGCACCTGCGCACCAAACCTAATTTTTCAGTGATTGAGCCAGCAGTTGTACACAATTAACTGCTTGCAGTGCAAGTTGCCAGACCAGTCAGTGAGTGCATGCTTGATTGGTTGATGCTCGTACCATGCAATCTTTGGCAGCTTGTGCAATGACAGTACTTGGCTGCCACTGGGTCGCAGTCAACGGCGTATTGAACGTCTCCGCACATGCAGCTAGCAGTGTATTTTACTACAAAGTCCTTGTCCTGACTTGGTGATATATATGGCACGCTCTGCTGCCACGTGCTAGCATTCTGTTGTTGTGTTGCGGCCGACATGGCTGTCGGAGCTGCTGCAGGCCTCACAGCGAGGCGTCTGGCAAGGCAGGGACCGTTTTGTCGAGCGGCAATACTCAGCGATCTTTTCGTTGCTGCAGCCCCTGCAAATGCAAGATGCGAACAAATCACTCCATGCTTGCACGCAAGCATTGGGGTGGATGCTGGCCGTTCCTGCTCGGATCAGACGCTGCGTCGGAAGCAAGCATTGCGGGGACCCCGATTTAACGCTTGCAAGCGTTACATCATTACTTGGGGCTTTTCGATGCTGCATCTCCTGAGCAGTCCTGCAATATGCTAAATTTCGCTTGCGGCAGCAGGTGCGCATGCCAAGCACGGACAGACACTACATGTGAGGAAAGAGGCAAACAGAGGCTCGAGGCTTGAGCTGTACGCTGATGCTTTGCATACCTTGTGCACATCTTCTTCGCTTGCCAGAATTCAAATCAAACGCTTGCTGACTTTCTTCAGGTGTATGTTCCTCGCAACAGCACAGTTGTTGAGCTTGCCGTTGACCAGCCAGCAGCAGTTGGCTTGCAGACAGTACAGCATCTGTCGAAGGCCGCGAAGCACCAATGAGCGCTTCCGAGGCGCTCTCTGCTGAGGACGCTTCTTACTCGAACAACAAGCCCGGGGTTCAAGGCAACGTAGTGCAGGTAGCAAAACATTGTGCCTGCTTTTGTTTCATCACGGAGTTTGAATTCATTTGGATCTCAAACCAGATCTGCCGTTTTTCACCGCAGGATGCCAAGATCTTGATCGAACACCTCAAAACAGTCAGCAGCATTCAACCTGCGGGCGAGACACCTAGCAAAGCAATCACGATGATCAATCGTCTAGTCACTGCATATCGGCAAGAGTGCAATGTAGCAGGCCGAAACGCAAAGGCAATGAATTTTCTACGGTCTTGTGGCAGACGATCCCTCGTGCTTCTGACACAAGACGATCTTTGTCCTCTGCGCCGCAGGCTGCACAGAGCGCTGCAGACAGCATGCTGAGCTTTGAGAAGCTTGGAAGCAAAGAAAACTGGCCAGCGTCATATCAACATACACCTTGCCAAGAAACACTACAGCGACTCCAGAATGACAATGACTACCTGAGGCAGTTGCTTGCAACACGCCTGACACCAAATTTATCAAAGGGCTTCTGCAGCACTCTGTCAACAACGTCCCATACATGCAGCACAACCATGGCGCAGATCTTGCGCGTCGCAACTATGACCTTGAGACTGAGTGCTATCACCTGAAATGCTCAAACACACAGCTCAGGGGTGTGTTGAATGAGCGTTATCCAGGCGCAATGACTGTAAACTTTTTGGAAAATCAATTGGCTGCTGCAACTAGGATGGATGAGTATCGTGTTGTTCAGCACAATAGAGTCTTTGACAAGCTGGAACAGCATTCCAACAGCATGCAAAAGCTTGCAGATGCTGTCCATGGCCTTGCTGAACAGAATGGAGCACTTATCAAAACTTTTGACGCAAAACAAGTGACGCTGCAGCAGGTGAGCATGTTTCACTCTACTATGAGCATGCTTTACATTCAATGCAGCTTTGGAGGTTTGCTTTTGCTCACTGATGCAATGTGTCATTACATCTTGCAGCCATCAACATTGTTACACAAGCATCCTTTGGCAGCAGGTGTTTTGCATGCTTTGCAGGCGGCCTGTGATGACACGTTGACAGCAGAAAGCCCCAGAATTGCTGCAGTTGTTGACGGTGACCAGCAGCCCTTGCCTCCACCCAAAGCTAGTGCGTTTGGCCCAAGTAAACTTCCTGAAGTCGCTGTCAACACCTCCGAGGGGCCCTCCAAAGCCTCTTTTGACCCCCGCCTGACTGCACAGCACCACACTGCACAGCGCGTGCAGTCAGAAGTCCGCAATGGCAACCAGGCTCAAGCAGCTAGAGGTCCCAGAGCTAGATCTGCAAAGCGTAACAATGCCCCTCCTCATGAGAGTCGCCGCATCCATTCTTCTGAAGGTGCTGCTGTTCCCAACAACTCTGAGGTGAGTGCAGGATATTTTCTACATGCTATAATGGCTTTCAACACATAGCTCTGCTTGTCTTTAGATTACGGACGCACTGCACCACGCACACTGTGATGTGTTGTCGCCTGACTTGTCTGCTTGGCAAGCCCCAACTCTGTTGTCACGTCAGCAGCTCAAATGTCACGTCAGCATCTCAAATGCATGTTTGGATTTGAGTGGTCAATTGCACACAACTGCTAGGCACTAGATCTGATCTCTACCGTCAGTTTGTGCTTGTGTGCAGGACCAAGGCTATGGAGCATGAACCATACTGACTCAGCACAAATTGGCCAAGCAAAAGTGACAGTTTGACAGTTGCTGCGTGACTTGCTCTTTGTGTTGTTTGTTGAGACAAAATTGTGGTTGAGACAGTGAATCATGACAGTGTACCGTGACACAAAGGTTGTTGTAGAACAGCCTCTCATGCTGTACTTGCAATTACATTTTTGGAAACGATGTTGTCTTCTAATACAGATCAGCTTTTGGACCGTGCTGTGCATTGAGTCAAATTCAACACAACTCTGCATAGTGTTGCGTTTTGCTAGCTGCAACTATTTACAAATGGTTGATCAACATTGCACCCAGTCTCAGCAGACGTTTTGATGCATCAGCTGATCCTTCAATGGCAGGCTGTAGCAACTGTTGCAATCGCATTGCCTTTCTTTTACACACTGCGAAGCTGCGGCTTAGCTGTCGGCTGTGACAGCGGTCAGGCTGTCAGGGCATGCATTGCTCGTATCATTTCACTTACCCAGGTGTCTAGCTGCCCAAGATCGATGGCATGCAGGTACTCAGACACCCAACTATGCAAGTTTTGGCACAATGTTTCATGCCAGACATCATGTTGTCACTAATTTACAGGACCTGCAAGTGCAGCAGCAACAACCCTGAAAACACAAGCTCAGCCACGGCGGCCTTTGCCTCTGCAATCAATGCCAGCCTAACAAGTGTTGCTGCCAAGGCTTACATCTGCCGTTGATACGCATAATCAATCAAATCAATGAAATGCTTTGCCGGCATGAACACCTCAAAAACAGCTGATTCAAGGCCAGGGCCAACAAACAAGGACAGACGCCCTGCGTGGCAAGACGCTGAAATGTCAATCCATCTGCAAACCCCAGAAGCTGCTGGGCGTTCACAACTTGTGACGCAGGCCACCTGCTGATGCTGTATTGCCTGGCCTTAAGTCAGCTGTGCCTCAAACATCGGCCGCAATGAGTTCACAGCCGAACAGCATCATAGCACCAGTATTCATTGCAGATTAGGCTTCCTGCATTTGTTCCGATTTCCCATTCAGCCCTGACCATTTGTCTTTGCCATCTTGTATATCCATACATCTCGACTTGTAGAATATGTGACAGTCAGGCTGAAACGCCTGAGGGGCTTTGGAGTCATCAAAGTTGAACAGAGTGGGGAATGCCATCCACATATGACGTCCTTCGTCTGCAATGTGTGAATGGCATTTTGAGCAGCTGACTTTGCAAGGCAAGTGGTACTCTTCAGTGTCTGCTGAGGTGTTGTAAAACATGAGACTGTCCACGCCTTTGATAAATCGCAATGACTCTTTGTGGAATAGAGCTGCCCACTGAAAGGGTGCACCTGCGCTCCAAAAGCAGTGCAGTGAGTTCCTTCCGGCAACGCTTCCTGGTCAATATCAGCACAAGCCTGAGCAAGCAGATACAAGGCAACCAGGCTGATTACAAACGACTAGCAATCAGCAGACAACTTGTGCTGTTACCATGCAGGTGTTGGCAGTCTGTGCAGTGACAGAACTTGGCACTTTTTGGGTCACAGTCCGCAGCGTATTCGATCGCTCCGCATTTGCAATTGGCCGTGTATTTTACTTTGAAGCTTTTGTCCTTGCTAATCAAGATGTAAGGCGCCTCGTTTGTCCACTTAGATTTGTCGCTCTTGTCCATGTTGTCACAAGTTGACGTGAAGCAGGCTACCGGGTCGTATCTGCCTGGCGATGTCTCAGTTTCCCTATATGCAGCTGCTCGTCCCCGGACAAGGGCCGGACGGTCGGGAAAACTCAACGGAGTGTTTTGGCCTCTTTAGCTGCACTTCAAATGATTAAAAGCTCCTCGAGCCTTTCAATCGTTTTCCAGTGACGTGCAGTGGTTGAGTATGTGTGCATGCTTGAGGTTGCTTTCCGGTTATTTCTTTACAACACAAACTTTTTTTGCTTATCGTGTTTTGTTTTTGTTGTCGCTCATGACTTACAATGATACAATCACACAACTCAGTTGATTGAATTAGAGTTTGCCACTTGTGGCACATGCGATTAGACTTGTTGTCTAGCTGAAGCATGTAAAATTATACTCTCTCTCTCTCTCTCTGTAAAATTACTCTCTTTCTCTCTCTCATGCCCAATCTCTACATCACGCAAGGTAGCGCGCAAGGTACTGAGTAAGCTGTCTGCATGTGTATTGCATTGAAGCTTGCATTCCTTTGCATGCCAAAAGTTGTAGGCACACATGTACATGTACTCAGTACATGTCCTTTGTTACAGTAACAATTGTTATTGATTGAACTAAGAGCTTGTTTGCAAAGCTGAAACCCCAAGCCGTGGCTGTAGCCAGAAAGAGGGTTCACGGACCATGTGCACTCTTTTTTGTACATGACTTTAGCTTGAGCACAAAAAATCCATGACATGTATGCAACTGTGAACACAGATGTACGTAATGTATACATTAATCAATATTGCCAATGCAGCAACACCTGTAAACAATACAGTAAGATGTATCTCTTTGCCCTGCCATAGAGCAATTGACCTTCGCTGTGCCCAGCGTGAGCATGTTGTTGCAAAGAAGTAATGTCTCTACACAGTCCGCAACGATGTCTTGTACGGATACGTGGCATTAGCAAAAATGGCCTTGTGCATGCATGGGAATAAGTGTACAGAACTAGAGGTGCAAAGCTATAACTGCCTAGTCCCTACACCCCAAAGCATACATCAAAACTGCAAGATCCTGTGACTCTGGAAGCAGGTATAAACTTAGCTAGCTGATATTATGGTCACTCTTCTCCTCTTTCATTCTTTCAGAGTCATCTTTGTGGCCAGACCACTTGGGCATGCCGTCATGGACATCCATGCATCTCTCAGCGTAGAATATATGGCAGTCAGGTTGAAAGGCTTTGGGGATGTTTCTGTCCTTGAAGTCAAACAGCGTGGGGAAAGCCATCCACATGTTTCTGCCTTCACTGGCAATAGGTGAGTGGCAACGTGTGCAGCTGACTTTGCAGGGCAGCTCCCGCTTCGGGCACCTGTCTTGTGTGTTCAAGAATCCCAACATGTCTGAGCCTTTGATGAACCGCACATTCTTCTTGTGGTAGACAGCTGCCCATTGGAATGGAGCACCTGAAGCACAACGGCAGTTTGGCTCTGCTGACATGCAAGTCTGCTGAGCAATGTACGAAAACTCAGCTCTGTGTCTTACCGTGAAGGCGTTGGCACCCTGTGCAATGACAGAACTTGGCTGAGCAAGGATCAGTGTCCACAGCATACTGTACTGCTCCACAGAGGCAGGTGGATTTGAACTTGATCTTGAAGTCCTTGTCGTCTTTGATCAGCAAGTACGGTACGTCGTGCTGCCAATCTGGACTTTCCTGCCTTTCGCGCTTTGTCATTGTCAACCGTCGGCACGGCCGCCGAGAAAACGAAGGGATGTATACAGAGAGTTAGGTCAGCAGCCACTGCGAAGGCCAGCTCTCGGTGACAACAAGTGACAAACTTGATCGTACGGTTGCGCGGGCACTTATGTAGAATAGAGTGGCCTCTCAAAGCTCGATTTAGCGCTCTGCACACGCTCGAAGACATGAGGACGTGCCACGGCGATGCATTTGTGCGCTTTGAAATGTGAAACGCCATCTGCTGAGTAATACGCGTGACTTTATCCACTTCATAATTTAGTCACAGGAGCAGCTCTGAAGTCAGCCTTCTGTCATTCACCCCAAACACAACAACAAAGCTGTAATCACTACACCACGCACTAAATGCATCAGCTGAGGTGCACAAGTGGTAGCGGTTCTGCTTCATAGGACATGAGCATCAGCTCAATTGCATGCACAACATGGCAAGCATTGCTGTGACATCACAGGAGCATTTAGCCTGGTCACAACTTGTTGCATTCTTGAGCTTCATGCAGCATGTGTGCTTGCTACCTTGAGCCTGCGCACTTCACACTGCAAGCTCAAAAAAGCTGCAGACTCTGTTATCAGCAGGTTGTATGACACAACTTGACTGACAACAAATTCTGACCAGGATACACTGCTGTAAGTTCAAAAACTGCTCTCAAGGCAGCAATTCCAGGCTGCCTCTGTTTACATTTGTTTGCATGCATGCATTGGTTTGCATGCACACCTAGCAGTATATGCTGGCAAGCGCGATGATTATTGTTACTATTGTGATCATTGCCTGGACAGGCACAGCTGCTGCAGAGCATACCCATGTGTATGTGTGAGTAACTGAATGGTCATGACCACTGACTCTAAAGTCCCAAGGCTTCAGGGGGTGGAGGATGCAGAACTGAGCCTCTGGAATCTAGAAGGGACACTAGTAGCAAGTATCCAACCTGCAAAACAGTCTACTGTTGGGGTAACATTATCCAGTCATACGCTTTACACCTGCATTGACTATTTAGCATTGGCATCAGCAATTAATATGCATGCATGACATGACATGACATGACATGACATGACATGACATGACATGAATGCAGAGTGCGGTGATGCATGGATGCATGCAATGCAAGAAAAATGTGACAAAATGAATGTGCTGCTTTATCAATGCCAGGCTCTGTCAAGATGGGCGTTCAGGGGAGCTCTTGCAGAGATGTGTGCTCACCCCGAAAGCTATAGAGATGACTCCTGTGATGATGGCAGTACGCTGCCCCTTCTTATCCTGTGGCGTTAGCTCTGGTTCTTTCTTCTTTCTTTCTGCATGTCAGACCTCAGATTGATCAAACGCTGCGTGTGTCTGTGAAAGTAAGATGCACTTTGCAGAGAGTACATGCAGCAATGGCAGGGCTTGTTGACCGCATACTTTACATCACCTGTTTCTGATGCAGGCGAGCCTGCACTGATATCCTCTTGCCTGACCCAGGGCGGCTCCTGAGAGGAACAGAAAGCTCATGTCCAGTTCTGACTGATGGCTGAACATATGGGATTCGAGCAACATCTGCTGGAACTTGCAGCAATACCTTTGAGTCTTTGTTAGCTCTGCAAGCAGGCTGTCTGACAGCTCCATCTTTTCTGCAGATGCAGCGTCCTGTTTATTCAATCGCTGCCATTCAGTGGTTATACTAGCAACAACGTGATGGGATGGTACCTTCTGGGTTCAACTAAGCATGGTCTCCTTCTCAAACTGAGTTTGCATGCAAAGAATTGGCGACTTCGCAGGCATTCGCCCTGTCTGCTTGCAGCGCAAGTGATACCAGCCACGGATGGGCGAGTCGAAGACGCCAACATGTGCTTTACCAAGGTTTTCGCAACTCTGCAAAGCCCGTATGCGCTCCCCTGTGTTCTGTCAACAGTTTGACCTGAAAGTTTGACCATGCATGGTCACGACCTGACCTATCCGTGGTTGACCATGATCATAGCGCTACATTTCCGCTGAACGCATCTGCAACTCCCACACGACTGCCAAACATTGGTACTAGCCTTTTGAGTGCCGTGTCAGTTGATTTGATTAACAGCGAAGCATAAGCATGACGTCCCCTGCAAGTATAAGTGCATCAACGGTACAAGCCAGAGCTGCGCATGCCGGATTCAAGCCTTTCTTGACGCGCCCGCAAGGACGCCAAGGTAAGAGGTGCCAGCTTCTTGAGGTCGATGCTTCTGCCCGCAGTCGACACCAGTCATAATAGCCTATGCATGCCTTTGCAGAAAGAACAGCCCGCTTGAGGTGTTCCGCAGACAGCTCCACAGATCGATCCAAATCAGTCAGAGACCAGATAGGTACTCTCCACCTCTGCTAGAAGGCATGTCAGCACGCATGCTGACAAGCTCTAGCCTCATGGCTTCCATTCTCGTTGCCATGTGGCAATGCAAGCAAATTTACATGCTCCAGCAACCATGACCTGCAGTTGAGAAGCAGGGAGTAGAACCAGCGTCTCAAAGAGGAGACCCAAAAAGAAGAATAGACAGGGAAGACCTGTATACTGACAACTGGGGGGGAGACAAATGGAAGGGCGACAAAGTCAATGTCCTCAGCATTATTGTGGTTGTGTCTATTCTTGGACCTGTGGTGGGTCTTGTGTTTGCATACTTGACTTTTGGAAAGCTGTGGGGTTGAGAGCCAATGAAGATGCAGTTGAAGGAAGTGACATCAAGGCAGTCATATGGTGACTGTGCAGCCCTCTCTTGGCACAATTTTGACTGTCAGGCAGTACGAGACGTGTCGCAACACCTTGTACACTATCAGGCTGACAGGAGCGCATCCTTGCACAGATAGCCTCCAAGACTGTCAATGTATGCACTGATGAACGAGCCATGTATGCACCAGACCAACGAGTCTAGGGGTACAGTTCATTGCTTAAAGTTGATGCTGTATGAACCAGTGTTGGGGTCCTTTTCGGCTTTGAAGTTGTCTAAAGACATGCCAAATTTTCCAAGAACTGTATTCCCCAGCTCTTTCAGTTTTCCTGCACACAGCAAATGAGCCTGATGAGCAAACAGAAAAGACGTACAATTGACCAGCATGTATCCAAGTGTCAGTAGCTACACCACACTCTACAAGTATGTTGTGTTTGCAGAATGCATGATGGTTTGCTCGCAGCCATACATGCTGCTTGTACACCGCTCAAGTGCTGTGCAGACAAAGCAATCTGCATCACCACACTAAACAGCACAGCACACCGAACACACAAGATGGGCATCAGTGATGGCAAGCACTGAGATACCTAGCATTTCATCCTTCATCTTCTCTTGCCTCTCTCGCACAATAGGTTGCAGTCTTGCTAAAGATTTCCTTGCTACTGTGTCATCTGGGTTGAGCTCAAGAATCTGCATTGAAAGTGATCTCAGCAAGTCAGAGCTGCTTGCGAAAACCCGGGGACTGTGAAGGTTCGAATGTGTCATCGCTTGCAACTCTCAGCCTGGCTCTTGCTGTGTCAAGTCTACTATAAAAAGCAGAATTGGACTGAACGACGCACACACCGGGTGTTGAGAATGGCAAACTTCCTGATGGATACAACAGACATGTCATGAGCCATGATGTATCATAAGCATTTTGCGCTGATCCTCAATGGGCGCATGTCCTAGATGATCACCCGCAAAACATGGTGCATGCTGCGTCATCGAAATGGCACAATGACAATGTGAATCATGCTCACCTTTTCTACATCTTTCATTGCATGATCTACATCATCCAGCCCCTCATAGGCTTTGGATCTCCTGTGCCATGCTTTCAAATAAGCGCCATCAATGTCAATTGCGCTTGAGCAGTCTATTGCTGCTTCTTTGTAGCTTTGCAATTCCAGGTAGCAAGCCGCTCTGTTGGCAAAAAGTACAGCACGTATTTGCTGGCCCTCAGGCGCAAGCAGTAAGCCGTCCCCGTATAGATCCTGCATGGTCTTGCTGTGGTTTTGCAGCAAAGGCATGGTGATGCTAGCAACAGGTGTTGCATCGCACTCACCGCTGCGGCTTCATAGTTTTGCTGCTTGTACATGCTGTTGCCAGCTACTTTGCATTTTTCTGCCTCTGCAATCAGCTTCTGCGAAAAGCCAGGTGGTGAAGCAGTTGTGATGCGCTCGATGAGGTCAGACAACGATTTTGCATGAGTACAAGCATGCCTTCAAGTCTGCTTCGTCGTTCACGGCCAGATCTCCTGCTGTAGCTCCCTGTTCCTTGGCATCTGTTTGAGGAGATTTTACGCTTCGTGTGACAGCCTCTTCAGATGCTTGAGCTTCATCACCATGGAACACAGCAGGTGCTTCTTGTCGCTTGTCTTGCTGCAAGGGCGTCGTCTCAGCGTCAGTCACATCCTCTATCTCGATCATGTTGGAGCGAAGTTGAACGGAATGATGCAGCAGTAAGTCTTCAACGTGACAGTGCAGACAGTGCAGACAGTGCAAAAGAAGCCTCGGCAGAACTGCTGACAGTGGTGCTCCTGCCTGTTGCGTTCCGAAGCGCGCTTTGCTGAAAAGTTGCGAAGCCTTCTTCTTCGCTGCTGAGTCCGGCAAGTCAACGTCAAGCTGCGCGAAACAAGCTGCATCATGCGCTCTACGCACCTCTGGAGCTAGATCAAACTTCACCAGATTGCTTTGGCAGCTGTGCCTCTCGTGATGTAATGTGAGGTTCACAATCACCTGCGTTCAACTTGCATTGCAGCATGCCGTCCCGACTTGGTCCGTCTCGATAGGTCTAGCAACAGATGGCAGCAGCTGCGTGTCAATCAACACCAATTGGACTGCTGCTCAGCAGCCCCCGCTTTGGCTGCCAGCACACATTCAGCTCGCTACGGCCGCGTGTTCGCAGACTAACAAGCTATTCTCAACGCCTCCAGCTGCGTTGTCAGCACGGCAATGGAGCCAGTATCTCCAGCAGCCAAGGGCGTGAGTCATACACTGTGACTACGCCCTTGTACTACGTCAATGCAGGTGCGTTCAGGCCTCCAGTCTCCGCTTCTGCCGAGACCTATGATCGCTTGCATGACACTCCTGTTGGTTACAGGGCCTCACATGGGCAGTGCATACCCCACCATTGCAGCTGATGCTGCTGCAAGGTTTCAGGCAAGCCCAGTGTCATTACAATTTGTCTTTTCACAGTACACCAGCTGAGCACTAAAAGCTTGTTGTGTGCGAGCAGCGTTTGCAAGGGAAGAAAGTCAGATTTGTGACTGGCACAGATGAACATGGTGAAAAGATTGCAGATGCAGCTGCAGCACAAGGACTGCAGCCACAACAACATTGTGACAATGTCGTCCAACAGTACAAGGAATTGTGGACGCAGGTGGGGACACGCAGCGATGCTGCATATTTGCTGCTATGAACTGCGCCTTGTTGCAAATGGTCTGTTGCAAGCAGTCTGCTTCTTGAAACGCTGTTCTGCAATGCAGCTAGACATCAGTTATGACTCCTTCGTGCGCACCACAGACAAGCGTCATGAGGTATTAACTGTTCCTGCTAAAGCGCAAATGCCTCACAGTCTGGCCACCATTTATGCTTTTTATTTGACGTTTGTCCTCATTGTCACTGGCTTGTGCCTCAGGTCCTGGTAGGACAGCTATTACAGCGGGTATGGGACAAAGGAGACATCTATAAAGCTAAATATGAAGGTGAACCCACGTACTTTGTTCTCTGACAAACCAAGCAGTCAAGCAAGTCATCCTTTGATACCAGAGGCAAGGCGCCTTAGTCTATCCTAGGCCTGCCGTATCAATCTTGTGACATACATTCACTCTCTTCTCTCTTTTCTCTGTAGCAGAACCGAGACAGTTCATTGCTCCAATACGTACCTCAATCAATCCATCAATCAGTATATCAATCAATATACGTTTACTGTCATGGGGACCCAGCAGGGGGTCATACAAACAATGTCAGTCAATACTAATCTAATGCATGTGACAGCCAAGCTTGCTGTGCCCATGCCCTAAAACAATGTGTAATGTCAATGGCTGGGTTGCGCATAATGTACCTCCCATGAAAATAACATTCCCTAAGGTATCTACCAAGAAGGCTGTGCTGGCTAGTGTTCAACAAAGTTGCTACTGAGTTCACCTCATGTTGGAATAGGCACATGTGCCTGACTTGAATGTGGCTAAATGCAGGGCAGTCAAACAAGAAATGCTGCTCATCCTCTACTACATTGCCTACCTAGCTGGGCCTGCTGAGCCTGTCCAGCACATGTTTGTAATGAATTGAACTGAAATGGGAAAGAATTGCACATAGGCCTCTGTCATGTTGCAGGCTGGTACTGTGTGGGATGCGAAGAGTACAAGCAAGATGATGAGATCGACAAACAGCATAACTGCCCTGTACATCGCAAGCCCTGCATCCATCGTGAAGAGGAGAACTTCTTCTTCAGGCTCTCCAGCTATCAACAACAGCTAGAGGTAAATTGCAACGATGCACCACATTCTCCATCTCTGTGACTGGTGCTCTTGAATTTTTTGGGCGTCATGTTTTGGAGCCAAAGCATTTCAGCCACTTGCACTGCAGCTCAGTGCTCCCAAACACATGCATATTGCATATGACTTGTTGCAAGTTCAGTACTACACCACCACTAACTTGCATCCTCACCATACAGGCGATTTGATTCTACATCCCCCTAGGCAAACTGAAGGAGCAGAACCTTAGGCCTGACCAGACAACACAAAGTAGCTCATGTTGCTGATTGCAGACTCTATTGAAAAATAACCCAGACTTTGTTTACCCCGCCTCCCGGCGAAATGAGGTGCTGGGGTGGGTGCAAGGGGGGGTCAGGGACTTCTCCATTTCCAGGGCGGCCACCCAGTGGGGCATCCAATTCCCTCAGGACCCTAAGCAGACTGTGTATGTCTGGTTTGATGCCCTCAACGGCTATCTCTCAGGTACTTCTGAGGAGTCAATTGCCTGTTACGCACATGTTGTTCCTATAGAGATCAATACCAGAAGGCACAGAGCCCATCAGTTAGCACTTGCAGCATTACGGCTGGCAAACCATGTCATTGCAGGACATTCTGCATGTCAATGCTATTGATCATCATCTGACTGCACAACGGCTTGTGCACTTGCAGAGGATTGCTGGCAGAAAGCACAGAGGCAAGCATGCTCGCGTCTTGCATTGTGTCTCACATGCAGTCTGTTGCCATTCAATGGCATAGTAGCTTGTGTGGTTGCATGGGCTTCCTGCTGGAAGGCGCACAGCCAAGCACTGAGACGCTCCAGCAGCACAGCTGGCCGGCAAATCACGTCATTATCAAGGACATCCGATATGCCATTGATTGCATGATGGCTTGTACACTTGCACAGGATTGCCACCAGAAGGCACAGAGCCAAGCATTGAGAACCCACAGCAGCATGGCTGGTCAGCAATGCACATCGTTGGCAAGGACATCCTTCTGTTCCATGCAGTCAAATATCACTTGATTGCACGACGGCTTGTGCACTGGAAAGGAGTGCTACCAAGTAGCCTAGAGCTAAGCATTAAGAGATGACACCACTGTGGCCGTTCGGCTGCATCATTGGCAAGAATGTTCAATGTTTGTATGCATTTGGTTGCATGATGGCTGGTGCACTTGCACAGGGTTGCTATCAGAAGGTACATAGCCAAGTGTTGAGAAGCTACAGCAGCATGGCTGGCCAGCAAGCCACATCATCGGCAAAAACATCCTGCAATTAGACAGTGTCAACCATCATCAAATTGCACAGCGGCTTGTGTGATTGCACAGGATTGCTGCCGGAAGGCACAGGGCCAAGCATTGAGAACCTACAGCAGCACGGCTGGCCGGCAAACCATATCATTGGCAAGGACATCCTGCGCTTCCACGCAGTCTACTGGCCTGGCATGCTTATGTCTTGCGGGCTGCCTTTGCCTGAGAAGGTCTGGGGTCATGGCTTTATCACCAAGGTACTACAAGAATCCATTGAATCCAGAACCTCAACAACATGATTCAAGCCGTTGCTTTGAGCAGTCATGTCTCAGGCAACACGAAAGTCAAGTCGTAGAGTCACAGGGTATGGTTGAGCAGCTTGCATCAGACAATTTGCAGATCCTGCTCTGACAGCTCTCGTTGTTGCAGGACGGCCTGAAGATGGGCCAGTCTCTGGGCAATGTCCAAATTGTGGCTATATTGTGACCTGTTTGTGCTTTCACTGCAATGAGACTGACAACCCATGCATGCTTTGAGCTACATCTCAATCAAGCTGCGATGTGCCGTGACCCCAGCACAGGACATGTGACGCTGACTCGCTTCTCATCTGCAGTCCACCTGCTCAGCACTGTCGGCTACAAGGAACGTAGACAAACGAAGCATATATGACATGGTTCAGCAACTTGTACCAGACATTACAGGATGTTGCAGTGACATGTGCTGCTGAACATGCAGGACGGCCTGAAGATGGGCAAGTCTCTTGGTATCGTGCTGATCCTGTGACGCTTGTGGCTGCATACGGAGCAGCTGCCGCCAGGTTCTTCTTCCTCAAAGATGCTGACTTTGCCTGAGTCAGTCAGCAGCCTGGCACCAGACAATCTTCAGATGCTGTTCTGACAGCTGTTGTCATTTCAGGACGGTCTGAAGATGGGCAAGTCCCTGGGCAACGTCCTGGATCCAATAGCGCTTGTGGCTGCATACGGCGCAGATGCCGTCAGGTTCTTCTTCCTCAAAGAGGTTGATTTTGGCCAGGTGAGGCATTGGCCCTGCAGCATGACTGCATATGGAGCTTGAGGGCACCTTTTCCGTATGGATCCTGGGGTCTGATTGTGAAGCAACACCCACAGCTGCTGAGCATTTGAGCAGGCGCTGAAATAGGGCATCAAGATCATGCATGGATCTGTCTGCAAGATTGTACCCCCTTTTCTTCTTGACGTCATTCCGATTTGTCATCATTCGTTTGTTCTTAACGTGTGCTAGACAGGCTCAGCAGGTCCAGCTAGGTATGTACCAGAGCAACCAATTGTCTCCGACCATTCTGATCCTGTGCTGGCCTAAACGGTTGAATTGTGTTACTCAACCCAACATATATTCATCACTTCTTCAGGACTTGCAGACCCCTCAGACACAGCTTTGCATCTGCATTGTTGCTGCCAGCATCTCATTGCCATACGCTGTGCCTGCAAAGAGAAGTGTTGAGTGCTTGCAGTGTTGAGGCTGACGCTTTGCCTGCTGTATGCGTGCGCCTGCAAAGCTCTCTGTGAACTACCACTGTTACTTAGACGGGTGCATGCAGTGTGTTATAGCAGCAAAGGATTCACACAGGTGCAAGGTGCCACACAAAAATTCCAACAACATTGATGGCTTCTCTGACTGCCAGTCGTTCGTTATCGCAGGATGGAGACTTCTCAGAGAAGAGGTTCAGGGATATTGTCAATGCGGCTTTGGCTAATGACATAGGCAACCTTCTGAACAGGACACTCAACCTGCTGAAGAAGAACTGTAATGGTGCCATGCCAGCAGATTCCTCACAGGTTCCTGTAGACTCCCCAGTCAGGCAATTAGCTGAGCAGCAGGTCTGTCACAAAGCTCGCCCCGCATCGGACATTTCATTTTTTCAATCAATTTTATGCAAATCACGTTCTAGTCAAGCTCAGCAGGCATTGCACCTATGCCGCACACAATACAGTATTTCTTGATGCAAAACTTGCATTGTTTCACAATTGTTACACACCTTATTGTCCTGACTCACAAACACCACTGCAGTCAGAAACTGATCCTTAGCTGCATAGGTCATGCTGAAAATGTGCTTCTGTTGATTGTCCTTGTGTCAGTCTGTCAATCTAGCATCTGACCATCAGTTTGTTATTTCTGGGCAAGGCTGATTCGACATGTGCAAGCCTAGTTCTCACAGCTTCTTGAGTGCAAATGGAAAGCGATTGCAGTGCACTTGCAGATATGTGCGAGAAGTGCAAATGCCAAATCTTGGCCTGCATCAGCAGTGTCAGCAGCTGCTCGCTGTCCAACAGCAGATATGTCAAACAACAAAACTCTTGTCATCTGCTCATGAGCCTTGACCATGCCTGACCAGTTTGAGCCTTGCTTTTGTCCATGTCCAGACTTGTATTGCAAGCAGTCTGCTTGCCTGACTTTGGTGTGTGCATGGCGTAGGTCGGGCTTGTAAAAGCACATTTTGAGAACTTGAGCTTTGGCAAAGCCACTGATGCCATCCAACTGGTTTCAGCGCGAGCAAACCTGTTTCTGCAGCAAAAGGAGCCTTGGGCAACCTTCAAAAAGGTGAAAAACAACAGCGTGCTTGCATGCAGAGCAGCATGCTCATGAAGAAATGCATCCCTTGTAAGGTTTTGGTCAAGGCCTGTCATGGGGTCAGCAACATATTGGACTGTAAAGTCAACACGACGTCAAAATGAGGCTGCCTCCAGAATCTTCTAACATGACATGATTTGACATGTTGCAATGATTGCAGAGAAGTTCAATGGCATAGGCGGCATCATGTCTTACTACAGAAGACTGGCACTGAGTGACATGCATATGATTAGTAGCGCTTGTGTGAGCAGTCAAATGTGAACGATGGTCACAAAACGTTCCAACGCCAAAGAGCATCAATATCAACACATGGACAGCATACACCAGTGGCCATGAGGCCTTGCATTGATTTCTGTTGCAGGGTAGTGATGCAGAGAAAGAGCAAGCTGGGCTTGTTCTACTTGAAGTCCTGGAAGCAGCAAGAATTGTTGCCGTCATGCTGAGTCCAATAGCGCCTGCGCTTGCGCGCTTAGTGTACCTACAGCTGGGCTTCAGCGATGCAGACTTTGGGGCCCTGTCTTGGAAAGACTCACACTGGGGAGGTGAGACCGCGCATGCTGCACCAAGACTGCAGCCAAAAATTTGGTGAATGCACCAATTAGAGTGAAGGTTGACCCAGAAGCAAGATCCCCACAGAGCACTCACTAGCAACATCTTGCAGTTATGCCGAGGTCTGGTATCAAATGAGTGTAGCAACACATGAATGCACCGCTTTACTGGAACACAACAGCTTGACATGCATGTCAATCTGCCAAGGCATTGCGCTTCACACTGGGTTGCCAAATTGATTTGAGTTTTCAATTTGCACGTCGATTTTGCAGGTCTGCAAGCTGGACATAGCATAGCAAAGCCAAAGCCAGTGTTTGCAAGGCTTGAAGGTGACTATGTCACCTCAAAATCTGATGTCCCCAAAGAATTTGCTGGAGCAGCCAAAAAATGAACACGGCTGCGTCGTTCTCTCTTGGGAGCATTCATTACGCGAGCTCATGCCACAACAATTTGGTGATACCAATGGCATGCAACAGGACAGATCATGAAATGAACACCATATCTTCTGTTGTTCAACTGTAGCAGCTGAACCGCTGCTACATGCAATGCCAGGCCTATCATGCTTTTCATGCCAATTCAGCGACAGTTACTGTCCTTGTGAACAAACAATACTGATACCATGTAACCTTGTCAGCTAGATGATTACTGACATACTGTGATATTTCAACATGCTGTTACTGTAACATCCATCTGCTCAATACATTCAAACTAGCTGCGTTGCACATCAAACTTCAAGTCAGCAGTAGTAGATCAAGCAAGCTCTCAGGCTGCATATGCAATTCTTCACTCTTTTACAGGTCAGCATCTCTTGCATCATCTAATTGTGTCACCTGTTAAAAATTTTCAAAACACGTGTCTGCAACAGCCTTGCCTGTGCAGAACAAATACAGCTGCAGCAATCAATACTTGCCAATGGGCATTCATCTAAAATCAAAAGCAGGATTGAGCAAACAGGAGATGCCAACAAAGTGTACAAAGCAGTTCACAATGCTTTCCTGCAAAGGCTATCAGTTATACAATCTAATGTACACAATACAAGCATTTTAATCCCCAAGCATGGCTGTAAAATTACGCTGCCCTAGACTTGCCTGTCCTGGGAAGTCAAGTGAACATCAAGCAGGGCGCATTGCTTATTTGAAGCTGCATGACCTGCTTGCTCGACAAACTGTGGTGTTGTCACAAGAGCTGAATGGAGTATCAGCAACATTCATCAATTGCAAGGGAGCTATGACAAAAAGCGCAACAAATTTTGCCATAAAGTACAATTATTTTGGCACGTTGGCCTCTTTGTTGGCATCCTTGCTGGGTTCATTGTTGCCCTCCACTTGTTTAGCAAATGCTATGTCAGCATACTGCCTCATGAGATTGACATTTGAGTCCTTCATATCCTGTCGTGCAATCTTTCGGCACATCTCCCATTCAAAGTCTTCCACACAGTACGCGTCTCTCACGTCCATGATGCGCATTGCTGCACAACAGAATCTGTCCTTGGCTGCAAATCACCTCACATGCATGCAGGGATTTCCGCACTCGTCTGCAGGCGCTGAATTGGCATGTCTGTTCTGGCCTTTGCATGCATACCTAACATTCTGTCTCTTCGCATCAGGACAGATAACCACTCATCACCATCCTTCATTGGCTTCTCTTCCAGCAATTTCATCAAGGCAGCATAGTGCTCTGTGTTGTAAGAGCCTATGTCGCCTCTTCCTCCACCAGCAAGCTGAGACAAGACAACCCTGCAATGAAAGGGCTACTTGACATGCCTGCCAGAGGTTTCTGCAGGGACAGGACGTGTATGAAGGCTTACTTGCAGGCTACAAAGGTAAACATGGTACGCAGTGCAATTGCAGCCTTCTTCTCCGGGCTGCGTCCTTGAAAACTGCCAGACAACACTTGCTCAGTTCATCATTCACAAAGATGTGTGGCAAAAAGCTCAGCTGAGACAGTTGATCACCTATCAGATGGCACATACATCTTTGCACGTATGCATGGTCGGTATGAACGCCGTTGTGGCTGTAGCATCACAGGACGTGCTACTCTGGAAGCAGATAGGGCTTGCATGTTGGACAACGGCAGCTGAGGTGTCGTTTGTGTGCAGACACGTGCAGAAGCTGATGTGAGCGATGGCAAGATCCTTTCAAGAGACCAAATCGGACTGTACAACACCTGCGATGCGGCAACTTTATTTTTCGAAACAGAGCTAGCCGCGGAGTCCGCAAAACTATGGTGAATGCACTGCGCAATATGCCAACGACTTCTGATGCACCGACGTCCGGACGAATGCTGCCTCACGAAATTCGCGGACTGGATTTGCCAAAAAATGTCATCCATTTGGTAATTTGAATTAGGCACTGTTGCAAAGTTGAAATGGGTGGAGGTCTGGACCAAAAGGCTATATATGTTAATTTGATGTCTTCAGGGCAGAAAGACTCTAGCTACATGATGTATTGGACACATACACACAACTATACATGGACGAAATTGTATGCACTGTTTTGCACATACATGCATTGCAGTTGGGCACAAAAGATGACTTTTTCAAGCAGACAAATCTGTGTCTGGTTTCGAGTGGCATGCTGAATACCAGCATTTGTCATGAGTGCTGGTATTTACTTGCCAAGCATTTGAACCCTGACAGCTAGCTCTCTGCAACCAGTGGTTAAGTCCAAGGCAAACTTTAAAGGCTTCTGGCTGTCACAAACTTTGTCCCAAAATCAGCTTTAGTGCACAGTGTTGGCACTTTTGCCAGACAATGGAGACACTGCTCTTCACTGCTAGCATCTGGTCACATCTGATTTGGGTACAGGCAATACATTGTTGACTTTCTTTTGATTGCTATTGTTGTGATGAGGTTGAGTTCAGGGTTGGTTCAGATGTAGATGCTGGTGGGTGCAGCTTGCATAGCAGCAAAAGCAGAACTCCTGACCATGCTATCAAGCAGTGCAGCTTTGTCATCTGCAGGTGACTGGTAACAATCCTGCCAAATCTGTCCTTTGTGCGCATGGTGCAGCTTCGTCTTCCTACTGCAAGAATCTGCCATGCTTTAGAACCCTACAAATGCCCTCACAGTCTTCATCAGCTGATGCAACTTGGCTTTTGGGCTCGTTTTCAGGTATTGAGGACCATAAAATGTCTTCCACAATAGCACAGCCTCCATTCCATTCCTTGAAGGGTATACCCACATTTTGTTGCCATCCATCCGCAAAATGTGCCGTTCACCGCTAAGATCAGTTTGCACCACCACTGGTCTTCAGGACGGAGTGTGCATGTTTGCAGCCAACAGCTGCACCATTGCCTGGAATATGGTGCCTGCAATGATTGATTGAGACAAGTACATGAGCACTTGCTAGCTTGTCACCCTTATGGTTGGGCCAACTTGAGGTGTCGCTGTTCACGGGACTCTGACATCATCAACAAACTTTGCTGAGGCATCAACAGCTGATGGCTCATTTCCACTGCAAAATCTGGAGAGTGGAAAAGCTCTCAACAGGACCCAGCCATGACTAGATGCAAAGGCATTTGCTTGACGTTTGCTTAACACAATCAAACAGTCATCAATGCAGTCAAGACTCTCACCTGAACTGACGGTCTTTTTTAAAAAAGCACCTTCAATCCATTGACAGGCAAGCCAGTTCCAAGTGTCTGACGCTGCACAGCTGCGTACCAGTGGTGCCCTTCAAGGTGAACGGCAAAGAGCTAGACTTGGCTGTCCCAAGCAATCGGGGATACTTATTGGCAGCATCAATCCGTTGGATATCACGAGGGGTGGAAATGAGGTGTCAAATGCGTGGTCCATAATAGGCAGCTTGGCTTTTCTCCAGCGCCTCACCCAACCCAAAACGGTCAAATTGTTCTCCTGATTCCAGCGTGCGCATGGGCTTTATCTCTTCAATCCATGTGCCCACACTAAGCTTTGAAGCTGACCTGATTTGTTCCCACTTTGTTGAATTGACATCAGAATTTGTCCACTGAGTGACGCTCGCGCATGTCTTGATGCATGTCATTTAGTTGCACAGCCATCTGCTCAAGGGTTGCTGTCAGCTGCAGTCACACTTTCTCACGTACAGTGGGCACCACCAACTTGTTTGCACAACCACTTGCGCTGCTTATCAACTATTGCTGCCTATTGCACGCACAAAGCTGGCAATTAGTCTGTGCCACTACATGACAGGATTTTTATGTTGAAAAGATGCCAAGATCCAATGCAGCCAGGCAGGGGTCTAATTGCACCAACTACAGTGCCTACTTTAGTAATAACACACTAGCCAGTATGTACAAGCTGAAGGCAGGGCTTACTTGGTGCTTGATTTTGTAGGAGAATGTTGTCCTTCTCCTGCAGACTGCTCAGTTGGTTATTGAGACTGAGCAGTTGATTACAAACAAACTTCACCTCCTCTTCACCTCCTCTGTTCCCTGTCTGTTTGGCCATTGCTAAAACCTGCTTGATTTTCACTGTTCCATCTTCGGCTTTGCGTATTCTATGCCGTACTTCCTCCATTTGACTGTCCTGCCAGGTTTTGACCTCCAACCCATTGGAGGGGTCTAGAAGCGAAATGATAATGACCTACCGGTGCCAAATTTGATTGTCTTGCTTGCTGTAGAGTCTGCATAGTTGCATAGGCCTCATGGACTTTTTGGCCTAGCTCCTGAATGGATGCATCCACACCTGAGTCCAACAATCAAATCTTTGTTGTTGCACACAGCACGGAAAATTATCACATGAAGCCGTCTGGGAAGCCACCATATTCTTGGCTTGTCCAGCGGCGTCAAACGCACTGAGTCTGTGTGCGATCTGATGCACGATCGCTGTTCTTTGCAAGGCTGTGACTTGCGCTGCCCTGACTGAAACTTGACTTCTTCATCAGCAAATGGTTTTGAGTCATGCACTCGGTCAACCCCTTCGAAATTGCCAGTAGCGATGCGCTGTAAAGGCATGCTGCCCCATGAGACAGTGCACAATGTAGAAATTAACGACATCTGGCACCAAATGTGTTGACTGAGCCCTGTGCATCGAAGCTCTTTCAAGATGGATCCGTTCGATGAACTCACCAGAACAGGCAACGATACTTCGAAAAACAAGCCGTACCATGGATCGTCACCCAGCGCAGAAGCTTTCAAAAACGCTGCAGCTGATTCTGGGTCTTCGCAGCGCGGCAAACTGACCTCTCCTCTGGGCAACCCCTTTGTTGACATCCCTTTCTCAAGCTCAAACCAAGCCCCAAGCAACAAGCCTGTGCAAAGCGGTGCATTTCAGGTCAGATGCTGCAGGGTTAAAGTTGCAGACTACAGAGCCAATCAACACAAGCACATGTGATTATGCAGGACCTGCTTCCTGGCCAGTTCGCAGGGGTTACTTGGAACACGTCGCCCATGAACGTGGCTGATGCTAGACCGCCTATGGTCAGCACGAAAGCTGCATCATATCCTGACTTGGCGCCGCTGGCTGCTGGGCTGCAGGTGCGCGGCAGTCAGGTTTCTGTTGCCTCGCCCTGTGTTGCAATGATCTGATCTGTAAACTCAGCACTTGATCTCTTGAAAATGCTGTTTATGATTGATTTGCTGTACAATGATCAGGGCTGGGACGCGTTTGGCTCACCTGTGACAGCGTCATCAGCCTCAACAAGTAGCGCCCCCGAAGTGGATGGGCTGACCAAGGCTCAAGTTGATGCTCTATTTCAAGAAGCAGATCGCAATCATGATGGCAGGTATGCCTCATGTCATGTGTGCAAAGCCTTGATGTCATGCACGGTGGCTGACGTAAGGCTACTGCCGTGCAAGGGCTGCTTAATCTGATGTTCATGTCAAGTGATACAAGTCATGACTGCAACGCAGGCTGATTGGCAATGAGGCCAAGGATTTCTTCAAGCGCGCATCAATAACAGATGACACCTGCTTCATGGTAGGTGTACCAGCCTGTTGCACAATGCCTGTCTGCAGTGCTATAAGCTGTAGTCTACAATGATTTGTCAACGCAGTGCTGCAAGTAATGCACAAGGCACTGATCACCACCTGGCAAGTTGACTGTCAGGATTTCAAGCAGAACAAGCACCTCAAGCAAATCGCCTTTTGTACCATTTTTTGCGCAACAGAGACCAAAGCAAATCTAGTCACCGTGCCCTGCACAGATCTGGGCAAGCAGTCCTCTGGCATGCAGATATGGGAGAAGACCAAGACACTCAGTCCAGCGCCAGGGGAGGGTTTGACTCGAGATCAGTTCTCACTTGCTCTCAGGCTCATTGCAGCAGCACAGGTGAAGTCAAACAGGCACCCTCTGCTACTAGAAAAGAAAGAAAGAAAGAACACAAAAGTGTGTCGTGAGGCGTCATAATGGGAGCCTCTGCCAGTAGGGGCAGCCTGAGCTCTGTCACTACTATCATAGCCCAGCACTATGATGCCGGTGGCATGTCTCTGACCAACTGCTGTCAAGGGCTTTGCATTGCTGTGTACAGTAGCCTTGCCCAGCAAAACCCCCAGCGTGCATCCTCTGAAGTCCACCTTTGTATACACTTGCTGGAAGCCTCGGTTGACATTCAGCACTGCTTGTGAAGCGCACTACACCCTGCATGACTACTAGGCGTGCAGAGCAACAATGCGTACAGCCCTAACATGCAAGCTGTCAGGCTGAGAGCAAGTGACTATCACAGCCAAACCCTAAGGCCAGAAAGGACACAGTTCTAGCAGGAGGCACGCTCTGAAGAGAATGCTGCCTGCAGACCCCGCTTGCCAGGAGCTAACGTGCATGAAGATAACGTGGCAAATGCAATCCACCACCAGCACTTCAGAATTTCTCATTGTCTGTAGGTGAAAAAAGCCACTCCTGAGCTGTTAGAGCAAGCAGCAAACCTGCAGCAGTGGCTACGGGCGTATGGCAGCCCTTTGCCTGCACCGCGTCTGCAGCCTTTGACCGCAACACAGCCTGGAAGACCAGCAGACAGCAGGCAACAGCAAGTTGAGCTGCCCATGTCAATGCCTCAACAGCAGCAGCAACTGCAGCAGCAGAAGCAGCAGCAGCAGCAAAGGCAACCACAAAGGTTTGAGGCAGCAAGTACAGGCTCCGCTGCTCAGACTCAGCCTTGGCAAGATGCAAGCAGTGACCCCTTTGCATCATTTCAGGGTCACAGCTTGGCATCAGCACAGCAGCAGCAAAGCCAGGCTCAGTCGTTGCAGTTTCCACAGCTACAGGCAAACCCATTTGATGAAGCATCCCGGTACCAGTTTTTCAGGCCTCAGACTGGACAGTCCAATAGCTTTCCTGCGCAGTCACCTCAGCATCCTGATGGCTTCCTGCAAGATGCCACATCACAGCAGAGTCAAGATTCACATCAGTCGCCGCTGGATGACCTGCTGCAGCCGCAGCGTGCACAGCACAGTCCGCACCAAACACAAAGCGCTCCCAGACCATTACCTCAGCCCAAGTCTTTCCCCCAGCGCTACTCTGACACGCCAAACTCTCAGTTTGCTGCATCGTCTCAGCCAGCTACGCATGCTGCGTCAGACTTGAGCTTTGATGCTTTTGGAAACAATGCTTCAGGGACGTCAGGCCTCTCAGTGGCAGCAAACCCATTCGCCCAGCAAAGCTTTGGAGACCTGTCACTAGCGCAGCCAAATGCTCCAGTGCTGAGGGTGCAAAAGGCAGACATGAGCCCTTCAGGCTCCCCTTCAAGCAGCCCCACAAAGGGAGACTCCAAAGGACAGCTGGAGGCACCCTTGGCCTTTGATGCCAGGCTGCCGCCCTTGCACCCCAAATTGTCAGCCAGGCTCAGCCTGCTGGCTGCTGCCCATGGATCCCTTTTTGCTGGGCCCAGCAGTAGGGGAGGCTTGCTCCAATGGGCAAGGCCAGAAGGCAATTTGAGGCAGCCACAGCCAAGGAACGCTGCTGGGTAGGTCTACTCAGCTGCATCCTGTTTGACCAAGATTGCCGTATACAAAGGTTGCATGGCGCAAGAGTCTGCCAACAACATCACTGTACTGTATTGACAGACCATGCTGTGCGGCCCATACTTTGTCCGTTCAGGCGCACGCATACCAGTCATGATTGTGTTTACAAGTCCATAGGCTCACAAGCTCACAGCTGTGAGATCACACCATATGCAAGATCCAAAACTCAGCCTTTCATCAGCGGGACATTTGCCTTGTCTTTGAGGCAAACACTGATCAGCTGCCTTTGGTTGCCAGACACATTCACCTGTGCTTTCAAGCCAGGAAGTCCGATGAGTCACATTTGGCTCCCTACCCCGGACTGTAAATTCTATTGATTGATTGATTGATTGATTGATTGATTGATTGATTGATTGATTGAAATTCACATGCCACAAACAGGTGGTAACATCCTAGGGCATGAGTCATCGTCAATATTAGTTTTCACATTCCATTTACAATTGACCAATGAAGCATGCGATGCCAAGCCCTTTTGCATGCACGAGGCGTATAGTCATGCTGTAAATTTCAGCAACACTTCAGCTCAAGCAGCACTGAATACAGTTCTTGCCCCTCAAGCAAGAGGTTCAAGTGCTTGTCATCTATGCGTTTCATGATGCCTGACAGAGCGCTTACTTCTCCCACACCACCTGTCATGCATGCCGACGTCCTGTTGATGACCTGCAGGGATGAGCGGGGCAGCACAGCTGTCTTGGCTCATGCAGAGGACGGTAAATGGACGCCTGGGCGGGAGGACAATGATGCAGCAGCCAGCCTTGAAGTGCCAATCCATGACTGCAAGATAGCCACATGCATGCATGTTGATGAGATTGGAGGTGAGCATGACTTGGTGTTACACTCCCTACAAATCAGCATTGACACTGCCACTGTGGAACAGCCATACATCTGTTCTTTGTTCACACAAGCATGAGTCAGAGGTGCTGACCCCAATGGCTTTTGTCACAGCACTATATTAATAGTCCCTCTCAAAGTGTGGGACAGGGACTCAGGCGCCTGCTGCATCTTCCCGCAGAATGATTGCAAGTCGTTGTTTCTCCATGCAAGTTGTCAATGTACAGCCCCCACTAGATCCTGCATGAAAACCCTAGTGTGAGTTGTGTCTGTCAACAGGCATCTTGTGGACGGGGCACAATGATGGCAAAGTGTGCGCCTTTGCTCTGGATGCCAAGCCTGGTGTGGCACTGTCTGGGCGCCTGCTGAATAGCTGGCAAGCCCACAGAATTGGCGCTGTCACCGTCATCACCACCACCCCCTGGGGTGAGCTGTGGACTGGCTCATCCCGAGGGATCATCCGTGTTTGGCGTGATGCCCACAAGCCTGGGGGAGGTGCGCTGTTCAACTGCCTTCACACTACCCTTGAAAAGCTGCATCTGAGCACCAGTGAAATAACATTATGCTAAGTCATAAGCTTGCAAATCATGCTAGTTGTCAATTTGCACATGCACTTTGTCATCTTGAAGCGTCAAGGTATTGCATGCAGATGTCCAGGCAGCTGAGACTAATTGCTACAATGCGTGCCACACTGATAGCTGCCTGTCTGCACACAGCTAGAAAGAAGCTGCTAGCAGTCATGCTGAGCCATGACATTGTACATGTGAGGCATATGTTGGCGCTGCATCTTTGCAGAGAGTCAGAGGGCAGTTCGGGAGCTGAGGAGGCCTGGAGGGGGCAAGCCCCATGGAGAAGTGCGCTCCATGACCATCCCTGCTGGTGGCCAGGTCAGCTCACTCACCTCATATACATGTTGTGCTTGTTTAGACGCTGTCAGCAGCTTGTTTTGTTCTTTTGATTCTTCAACTTTGATGGGATGCATCATGCTTTGTGTTGTTGAACCTGTAGAGAGTGATCAAATTTGACACAAGCCCCAGACTCACTGCAGCTTCCAGGACAGTTGCTGGATGAGGGTAATTTAGAATTTTGTTGCCAGCAGGGCCTGTTTTGCTCGACATGATCTGCACAACACAAAAGCATTGGTGCATGGATGCATTCTGTGCATTGTACAGCTGTGTTCTGCTCCAGCAAGCCAGTAATGAGATGCGCTACACGTCTGGATTGCCTCATGAGCAGTATGTTGCTCACAGCATTGGCTTCAGAAAATCTCAGTGAACCTGAGACATGTTGTTAGTTTGCATGCAAATGTGTGAGCAATCATGCATGTGGTGAGATATGTCTCACGGTGGTGTGGACTAGTGGTCGTAGGAGCACTTCCATCTGGTGCGCCTGCAGCGAGCCCTTCCTAGGTACCATTGACAGTGAACAGATAGACTTATGATGGAGTGGACACATGATTGAATGAATATTTGCTGGCCCGTTGCTGGCTCAGGTTGTGTGGACGGGCGGCGACAAGAGCACGTCAATTTGGTGTGCCCACAGCGGGGCCTTCCTGGGTAGCATTGACAGAGGCAGGGAGGTGGGCCTGCCTGAGGCCTCCTCCTTCAGCAGAGATGCCCAGCCCCGCGCACTGGCTGGCGGAGAAGAATGGAACACCAAGGTCAACACAAACAAGGTAAGACAATTGCGATGTCAGATCTGTGTGTTTGCAATCTGAGTTGGACAGGTCCATAGAGGCATGGAGTACTAAGATCAACACCAACAAGGTGGGGTCCACACCACTTGGGGTCTCTGCACTTGCATGCATGGTGTCTGTGCTCATGCTTGCTCTGTTCTGAGGCCTCCTCCTTCAGCAGAGACGTCTAGCCCAGGGCAATGGCAGGCGTAGAGGAAAGGAACACCAAGGTCCATACCAACAAGGTGAGGCTATGCTGTAAGGTCGAGGTCTATCTTTGCGCTCCTGGCATTTGTGCATGTGGCGGCTGTTCTGCTGTTGATTTTGTCTTGAGGTCTCCTCCTTTAGCAGAGACGTCCAGCCACAGGCACTGGCAGGCGTAGAGGAGTGAGACACCGAGCTCAACACAAACAAAGTGGGGCAGCATGTACAAGGTGCATGTGGAGTGCATGCAATGTTCAGGTCGTGCAGTTGCATCTGTTGTGCTTGATTGGATGCAGAAGTCCTGACTGTAAAGTCAAGCAAAATTTGATGTCTTTCTGCAGGGGCCAGAGCTGGACAGCTATGGCAAGCTGGCAGGCAGGCTCAGAGGCCATGAGACAGTCATGTACCAAGAATTCAATTCTCCTGAAAGCATGAGTTCTTCTTCTCTTCTTCACATGTATGTCCAAACATAAATTGTCATTGTTCTGCAGGAACTGGAACTTGACAGCTATGGCAGGCTGGCCCAGGGGCAACAGGACATAATTGGATGCTCAGCCTGTAGTTTGAATCACAAGATGTCTCCTGCAATTCCTGGTCCCTACATTTCTTCTTCTTGACTCCAAGACATAGCTTCGTTTTCTTTCAGGGGCTGGAGCTAGACAGCTATGGCAAGCTGGCAGGCCGGCCTAGAGGCAATGAGGCAGCCTTATACCGAGAAGAGCAAGAGTCCTGGGGTGCCTCCAGTGAGAAGGCCAGTCATGCTTTCCTGGAGAACCTGGCTGTCACAGGCGCCAAAGCAGCTGGCAATGCAGGCATGTGCCATCAGCCTTACTCTGATGCTTTGTGCACCTGACTTGACTTGTATGTGTGTAGCTCTGCACAGTGTGTGACACGCTTGCCAGCTTGCTGGTGTGCATTCATGCCTAGCGAAAGGTCCCTGGCGTAAGGGTGCAGAGGTTGCATTGCTGATCAGATCCCAAAATGCTGGCTGCTGGGGTTTCTGGCCAAATAGTATGTCTATATGACAGCAGCCTGACTCAGGCACGGCGTGGCAAAGCACATGGGTGATTCACAACTTGATTGGTCAATATTGTTATGACTTTGTTGTCGATACACTGCAATCGTATCACGCCTTGATCAATTGTGATGCAACATAGCACTTGCACATGGACTGCAGGCAAAGCAGCGAAGTATATTGGCAAGCTGGGTTTCAAGCTGGCGCGTAACTTCAAAGATGAGCCCAAGTCTTTGTCAACATCCAGCAAAGCCATGCTGGAGGAAGATGTACCTACTGTGAATGAGGGCAAAAAGCAGCATCACCTGAGGGCACTTGTCTCTGGCAACGACGGCTCTGTTTGGGTTGCCTTCAAAGCTGGCCGCCTTGAGCGTTTCAGATTCAATGGCAAGCTGTTGTGGACCAAGGTATGTTGGTCTTGATGCTTTTGCGAAGTGTTGAGCTGCTCTCTTGCCCGGAGCAACCAGCGCCATGCAGGCCAAGTACAGATAACCATGCTGTGTCATTTGTCTCCACTTATGTTTCACTTTTCTGATGTTCTTCACAGCCTAGCTGTAGATATTTCAATCGCTGCACATACGCTGCACATGCAAAGCTGTCTCCTGCAGGCAGCGGCTGCTTCTGACATACAAGAGGCTCTCATTCTGACATTTAGCAACATATGGTCATCATCATTTCCAGCCATTTTTCTCTATCACAGAAAAGGTTCGTTCTGTTCATGTCTCCTGCTCATCGTGCAGGAAACCGGTGTGGGCATAGCGTCCATGGCTGCAGCAGGGTCCAACATATGGGTTGGCCTGGCAGATGGCAGAGTCAGAGTTTACAAGGACAGTGGACAGCAAGACTTCCAGGCTCATGACGCTGGCATCATTGCTATTGCTCCATGTGGCACTAGATGCTTCACGCTTGCTGCTGATGGCAGCATCAAAGGCTGGGACGCCCTCACACCTTCACATGTTGATGCTACAGCCAGGTCTCTTCTTCTTCATGTCTCTGTTGGTCTTCTTCTTCATTGGCATTATTGCCACAATTCCTTGTGCCGCTAGATGCTTCACTCCTGCTGATGCTGGCAGCATCAAAGGCTGGGACGCCCTCACACCTTCCCAGGGTTGATGCGACGGCCAGGTCACAAACCTCTTTTTCCATGTTGATGCTGCTGTTGAGTCAGGAAACGCTGACTCAGTTTTCTGTCAGTCTTGCCTTTCTGCATCATGACCATTCCTGTTTTTGGCACCCAATGCTCCACGCTTGCATCATGGCAGCATGAAAGGCTGAGACGCCCTCACACCCTCCCATGTTGATGCTACAGCCAGTTTAGACACCCCTTGCCTTGCATATTGATGTCCCTTTTCCTCTGGCACAGCTGCACTGAAAAGCCGCAACATGAGTTGCTCTGCCTTCGTCTGTTCAGATTCCTCAGTCAAGTCTGAGGTGCTTCCCATTGCCATACAGAGCAGCACTTAATCCATCACCATAATGTTGACCATAATGTTGATCATCGTCATCAGCAAATCTCAACTTGCTTCCTACTGCTGTGCAGGGCGGCTTTTGATGCTAAGGCAGGTGTGTTGGTGAGCTGCAAGAACCTGGAGATGCGTACTTCACCTGAAATGTGAATGAGCAGAGGCCTGAGGGCAGCGGCCCCTCCTCTCTCCCTCCTCAGCCTAGCTGGCATGCTGGTCTCAGCGCACAGGCCTACATCTTAACGACCTAAGCTGAAGTTGCTTCCTGATGTGTGCAGGGCGGCCTTTGATGCTGAGTCAGGTGTGCTGGTGAGCCGCAAGCACCTTGAGATGCTGCGCCTGCACTATCATCACATTAGTATCTTCCTCAACAAATCTCAAACTGCTCCCTACTTCTGTGCAGGGCAGCCTTTGATGCTAAGGCAGGTGTGTTGGTGAGCCGCAAGAATCTGGAGATGCTGTGCCTCACCTGGAATGTGAACGAGCAGAGGCCTGAGGGCAGCGCCTTGTTCAACTGGATTGCTGACCTCAGCGCACAGGCCTCCATTGCAGTCATAGCCCTGCAGGAGATTGAAATGGGCGGCAGCAGTGTGGCTGTTGCTGCTGCCAAGGACATCCTCAACAAGTCTGCCCAGGTATGATACTGGCAAGCTCAGGATTGATGGTGCAGTCAACATATGCGCCAAACAGATTTGTCCTGGGCATGTTCACAGAGAAAGATGGGCAGTAGCAGTGTGGCTGTTGCTGCCGTCAAAGTTGTCCTCAGCAAATCTGCACAGGTGATGACGCTGCAGATAAAATGGCTGTTTGTCTGGTCCGCACCTACCTCAAGCAGATACATCATTGCGCTACACAATTTTGAGATGGACAGCAGCGGTGTCTGCCCAGGTACTAGTGCTCTAATTCAAAGGACTACGGATGCACTCAGCCTGCGCCTCAGTTCAGTGCTCCATGGCCCTGCAAGAGGTTGAGCAGCAGTGTGGCCATTGCTGCGGTCAAGAACGTCACCAATTAGACAGCCTGCATATTGATGGGTGCTGATGCAGTTTGCATATGCTTGCAATACATCTCTCACGGTCCTGAAACATAAATCAACTTGATCTGGGCAGCAGCATTGCTCCTGGATGACCATTGATAACGGAAACAAGCAGAGACAAAGATGTGTGTTGTGCGCATTGCAACAAGGGCATCTCTTCCCACTAGCACATTGTGTCTCACTGCGCACAGAGGCATATTCACTGCATTTCATGCTGAAGGATGCAGCAATCACAAAGTGTGTGACTACAGGAGAAAGGAAACAACAAAGCTCAATCGTGGCAGGCCCAGGTGCTGGCTACCCTTGGGCATGACGGCTGGATGCGCGTGGGCCTCAGGCAGCTGTCTGACAAGCTGGTCATAGTATTTGCTTTGTAAGCTGTAGCACAAACACGGCTTGACACTTGTCTGTGCAGGAGAAGGGGAACAACAATGCTCAGTGGTGGCAGGCCCAGGTGCTGGCCACCCTTGGGCATGACCGCTGGATGCGCGTTGGACTTAGGCAACTGTCCGGCATGTTGGTCATGGTGTTTGCTCTGTCATCCCTGTCGGTAAGCTGTCGACTCTGAGGATTGTTTCTCATGTCTCACAGTCTTGCCAGCAAATGTGCTTGCATCTAAAGCAACCTGTGCAACCCATGTGTGCTGATGCATTTGCTGCAGTCAATGCACAGCATGCAATGCACAGCTTGCAATGACTAGGACGCAATGAACAGCATGCAAGGAATAGGATGCTATGAACTGACAAAATAGCAATAATAGGTAACAGATGCCAGGGAGCACAAGATGCTGCCTGCCGGCGTGACATTGTACACAACTCATGCTAATCAGTCGTGTACAGGCATATGTGGGAGAAGTGAGTACAGCCAGTGTGGCATGCGGTGTGCTGGGGGTAGGAGGCAACAAGGGAGGGGTAGCTGTCTCCTTCACCCTGTACCGCCGCCGCCTGTGCTGTGTCTCCTCACATTTTGCTGCTCATCAGGTAAGAACAAGGTTCTGCCTTCTCTTCCAGGTTTAGGGCTTCTTGCAAACGCATCGCTGCACTGTCAACAGCTGAGCCAAGGCCCTCAATGGGATCAGATTTGCACAGCAGCTGCATGGCTTTCGGCACAGTGCTGGAGCAGATGCATATATTGAGCTACAGAGGTTTGTGTGTGATCAGTGGCTGGTACACTGCAACCTGACTTATTTGACATTTGTGTCAAGGCAGACAGTGTTTCTCTGTCAGAGTTTCTGCTGTGAAGCCCAACAAATGCTCTTTTTGTTCACTCTCCTCAAGAACAAGCAGTTGCAAGTTTGACCACACAGCTCCCAGCCGCAGGACAAATCTGCATGATCATGCATGCACATTGGTGCAAGGCTTGTGTACTTTTGCTGTACCAAGTTTTGTTGGCTGCAGACAGCAATCAAAGCGCGTCAAAGTAGGCAGTACATGCCAAGTTTGCAGCCCTACGCAGCAAGCTGACGATAACCTTCTGTTCTTTTTCCATTGTTTTTCGTTTTCTCTTCAGGGAGCAGTGGATGCGCGCAACCGGGACTATGCCAACATTGTGCGCAGTTTGAACTTTGTGAGCAAGGGCTGGTACGACACTCAGGTCTTGGCTGACGAGGATGCAGACATCCGCCGCAAGGTCACCTCTTCTTTGCACATCGCATCTGCATGATTTACTGCTCAACATGCTCAATATATCTCCTCACCTGGCGCAATTTGGAGTGTTTAGGATGGCCATGCCTGAAAGGTGCAATCAGTGTCAATGGCATAGATTCTAACAATATGGAAACTGCCATGGTGCTGTACAATGGCACGCCTTTCGCCAAAGGCTTGCTATTTGACTCGAAAGTGTTTTTTGCTGCCTGCAGGAGTTGACACGGCTCCATGAGAGTGAGACAGGGATGGACTCACCAAGAGCTGAGTCTGAGCTGGATTTGGCCACCTCAGACTTCAGTGTTCCTGAGCTGCTCCAGGTGTGCGCCTTCCTGCTGATCCATGCATCTTCCTGTTGACTGTCTCATCTAAGCTGTTATGCTTTAAGCAATACTTCCAGCAGTCACCTTGACTGCATCAGAAAGTTGCTTGGCAGCATATTGCCTGTAGAAATCGTCAAGTGCTGGAGTGTTTATCTCAATCCAGAAGCCTGCATGTTCGTTGCTTGAATCCAACGAGCATTGCAGTAAGTAGATAGTTTCAACCAGCGAGGCATGCTGCTCTGGTCACTTGATGCATAGCTGGTAGCCAATTTATGTTAATTGTGCATTTGCAACATGCAGAATTGACTGCCCTACAAAAGCGGAGGCAGAATGGGCGCTTGATATCCCATCATGGCTGCCAACAGCCATCAGCTGTGCGACGCGATGGTGTGTTTTCATATTTATGTTTGTGCCCGAAGACGCGATCCTCAATTTCAAGATTTATCTAACGTGTTTGCTCGGCTGCCTGCCTCACACAGGGCCAAGGGATGCGGGATGCTGAGATGCTGGTTTGGGCTGGTGACTTCAACTACAGAATTGAAGTGGGTTACGAGGACGCCATGCAGCACATACGAGGCAATGACTTGGAGTACCTGCTAGACAGAGTGAGCCATTTGACATACTTTCTACAGCATTGAGTCTATATGCCAAAATTTGCCAAAGATGCTCGATGAGAGAAGACACTTGTCGCAAACATTAAGCTCCAATTTGGCCATGCATCATCCATGACCAACACATGTCATCGACATACACATGTTTCCATGCACAGTATAACAAGGACTTGCTCAAATGCGATGCAAAGTAATGATCTGTCAAACATATACATACTGCAGGATCAATGCAGAAGGGAGATGGCGGCTGGCAGAGTGTTCAGATACGTCAGGGAGGCCCCCATCACCTTTCGCCCCACCTACAAGTTTGACAAACATGTTGCTGACCCTTACGGTTATGACACCAGTGAGAAGCACCGTGTTCCCGCTTGGACTGACCGTATATTCTTCAGAGGCTCAGCTTTCATCAAGAATGCTGATGTACGCCACCCATGCTTGCTTTGCAATGCCGTTGCTGTTGCTGTCCTCAGTGCTTGCTGGGCGCTGCTTTGACAGGCTGCATCTTCTTTCATGAAGAACGCTGATGTATGCTGAGTCTGCCAAGCCCTGTTGCTGTCCTGAAGTCTCACTAGATGTTGCGTACATGCCATGCCTATGCATGTGGTCTTGGCACATGTCAGCTGCAGTGTTGTTTGAATTCACCTTGCCTGATTGGCCAGGAAAGACATGACACTGTGCTCACCAACATGTATAGCAAGCGTTTTGCAAGTCTTAGTTGCACATGGCTGGCAGTGCTTGCACAGTAGCTGGCAACAATCTTTGCTTTTTTGTCTCTCTGATCATCATTGTCATTGTGATGCCAATTGTGAGCATGCAGTTGGTGGACATGCAGGACGATGCTTCGGTGCGCAGTGTGGAGAGTGAGGACCCATATATGGCCCCTCCTGAACCCCCAGTAAGCTTTCTCAATTGCACACCTTGGCACCACGTTCAATGTCTTGCTTGCAGACAATTGCATCACACTGTTGTATAACTCCCCTGCAACTGTATTGTGAGGGCTGCACAATATCATGCGTCTTGCACAGTTTGCCTGGCCTATCAGACCCATGCTCTGCAGGCCAAGGCGATCGAGGAGTCTGTGATTGATCACAGAACAGATAGTCTGCCTCACCTCAATGCACGGGGCTAGAAACCAACAGATGTGATTGGCACCATGCCTTGTACCCTTTGGCCCTTTTGCATCAATTGCCCGTGACAAACCTGCCAAGACAGGACATGAAATCTCCTTGCAGTCAACCTTGCCTGTCTCCCAGTTGCTCAAAATCTCCTCCCCATGTTCAGCATCAACACCTGATGTATAGAGAATGCTTAGCTTTTGGGGCTTGATCTCAAGCCACCACTGCAGACTCTCTCAAACACTGTATGCACTGCAGGCGCCAGTGAATGAGGTAGTGGTGAAAGCCATGCGGTATGCATCCTGCATTGATGTGATAGACTCAGACCACAAGCCTGTGTGGGCACTGCTGGCACTTGACGTGCCTGTCACAGACCAGGAGAAGAAGAGGCGAATGTGCTCCCACATAATGAAGCAGCATGCTGCTCAAGCACAGCCGTCAGAGCAGCCGTCTCTGCAACTGTCTTCTGACTCAGTTGAGTTGAGTCAGGTATGTTTACCTACTCAGCACTGCAATTTCTAGTGTAGTCAGCGTCTGAACTGGAAATTGATTGTTTGCTGGTTTGTTTAAATGATACACTGTTTGCCTCAGCTCAGTGTAGTTGCTTGTGCCAATTGAATCTAACTATGATGCACTGCATCTCTCAGTCTTAGGTATGGCCCATCATGCTGCAGACAGCGTTTGCACCTGCACGAGGACTTATGCACTGATTCAGTATCTGCCTTGATGTCCAAGCTTCTGCGCATGTGCGTTTGTGGATGCACCTGACCAACTGCTGTGTTGCCAGGGTAGGTCGAGGCAAGCAAGTTCAGCACATATGATCGTCTTTGGGTCTGACTCATCAGTATGTTTGCTACATCGTATTGTGCAGGCACTCAAGTCTCGACAGACAATTGTTGCACCATAAACAGAGCATCAAATGCATTGCAGGATGAGCGCAAGCCTTCAACAATCAGGCTGACAAACACAGGGTCACAGAAGGCAACTTTTTGCTTTTTGTCGCAAGCCAGCCGGCAGTGGTGGGGCGACCCTGCTCAGCATGATGCAGGCTTGCCAGACTGGCTTGACGTCTACCCAGTCCATGGTTGCATAGCGCCTCAGGTACTCACTATTAAACACTATCAGGGGTTTACTGTTGCTGAAAAATGTGCTGACATTGCCAAGAGTGTCCTTCGAGCCTTTCGGTCTTGTGTGTGCTGAGCATCTGCATTTCAGAAGTGCAATTCAGAAGCTTGAACTACAGTGACGTGGCTACACATGCAAGGTCGTACATTCTGAGTTTGAGTCAGAGTGCTGATGTCCTAAAACATGTTGTATCCTTTTTCAGCATGCTAGCTGCAGCACTCTGTTCGCATGCTTGCGTGTGAGCTGAAGGCGTCCTGACTGCAACCACTGCCTAATCACCGCCTAATCACCTAACAGTCTGTCAGCATATGTGGTAGAAGCTGCAGGTTGAAAGCACAATATGCCAGCATCTATGCATGTTATCTGAGTGGCTCTGCAATGCAGGAGTCTGTGACAATCAACTTGACAGCCATCACAAATGAGAATGTGTACACTTCACAAGCAATGAATGCCAAATTGTTCATCAAAGCTGGTAATGAGTTGGTCGCTGGTACAGAGCAGCGTACAAGGGACAACAGTGAAATGATAGCACTGCAAGTGGCCTGCAGACGCCATTTCTGATTGGAGCAGCTTCTTCTGGTGGTAGACAAACGCATGACTTTGCTATGATGTATGTCTGAGGATCCTCTGAAGGCCTCTGCAGGCTGCGTGTGTTGTTCCAGTTGTGACAATGGTTCAGATTCACATACAAACTGCAAACTGCAGCTGACATGCATGCTGTTGACATTAAAGGCAGTGCCGTTGTGACAGTCATCTTTAATTGCGTCTCCTGGTGATCAGTCCTGATCGAGGCTAAATGTAGGACCCGTATTCCGAATCTGTAGCATTGCGGGTGATGATATGCAGAGTCTTGAGGTGTTTAGCGCAGCAAAGCAGTCTGTACTGTATACATCAATTCTGTAATGTAGGAGTTACACTAGGCTCAGCCTTCAAATACACCGTCAGTACAGATGGCAATCATTGTCAATCGTTATTCCTTTGATGCCACAAAGGTTCACTTTCCTGGGCACGCAGACTTGGCAGTCAATGCTGTCAAAGAATACACAGGGCTGAAGGTTCATGACTATCTGTACACAAATTGAAAGAAAGTTTTTAAGGGTCCTCTGTACAGCACAATATGGTGCTGTTGCAGGCAAACCAGGAACTCCAAAGCAGATCCGGAGAAATACAAATTGCTGGTCTGCTTGACTACAGCCAAATACACTCGATCAATGCAGACCCGAAATTGATATTGCAAGCGAAATGGATAAGATGTCTGCTGTTACTCGAGTCTATCCCACCTTTCAAATCAGGGGTCTGTACATAAACGCAGGATGCTTTGAGGCTGGACACACAAAGGGCATCTGGAAAGAAAAAAGCCAGCAGTCAGTATGCACACACCTGTCAGCTGCACTTCAAACATTGCAGCTGTTTTGCGTTGACAGGCGCAAAGCAAGGTCTGCAATGCAGACTATGGACCCCACCTAGCAACTGCAACCTACTGATATCTGAACGCAACTTCTTCAGTGTTAAATGCTTGACCTGTCTATGCTCTGTAAACAAGCAGGTACTTACACACACAGCTGGCAGCGCAGCATCTAAGCACTCAGCCAAATCAGACATTCTCCTCCGCTCAGCCAAGCTTGACAGTACACGACTCCACGCTATTGATGCTCAGAGTGCTTGGCTGCTCCATACCAATTGGCACGTGTTGATGCAGAAACCAAGCAATCAACCCAGAACGGACAGAATCTCTTCTGCCCAGCCAAGATCAACATCGCACAACTCTGGACTGTTGCTGTTCAGAGCACTTGGCTGCTCACCCCCAAGTGGCACATACTGATGCAGGTTCTCAGGTGTGATAGTAGTCAGGTATGATACAATCTGTTCCCATTCTGCTGAATGCTCCTGACCGTCACTCTCTGCTGACTCCAGTATCTGTGCCACAGGCGCCTCCTGTTGCTGCTTGGCCAACTCCTCCAGCAGATGGTGTTTGCAAGGGACCCATGGATGTGTGTGCACTATAATCACTGCCAGTTGTCTGCTGGTGTGTAGCTGCACAAGCACACACAGAATCAGACGCTTTTCCAGCATAGCCAGTATTGCCACGCAACCTCTGATCCCCGCACATGGGTCACACGCCGCAATGCAAGCAGCTTGCTTTGTTTGCAAGCACTGTTGCATGTGCTCAGTCATGTGTAGTGATGCGTGTGGGTCAGTCAGCACGGACGCATGCACAGCTGGAGGCATCACTGGCAGTATAGATTAGCTGTCAAGCTGCATCACCAGCCACTCAACCCACCGGAGAAGCCGAGAACTGCAGATAGGTCTTGTACTGAGCTGACATAGCAGGAGAAGCACCTCATCTTTCACGAAGGCTAACGGGAAATCATAAGGAGAGCACAGTTCACTCAAGCTTAGCTACTCACCCCACGTGAGAAGGCAGAAGAGAACTGCATGTAGGTCCTGTACTCATCAGCGCCGTTAGCTCTGAGCTGATCCGCCAGGTCTGACACCTCAGACAGCCTCACACTGACATCATCCAGCCCAATGTTGGCCCCTACTTCTTGCTCATTGGCCATGCGGCGCAGCAGGGCTTTGCGCTCACGACACAGCTGCCCCACCTTGCTGTAGAAGAGCTGCCGCAACTGCATCAAGTCCTTGATCTGATCTTCTGAGTACGCCACCACGGCCTGCAAGCGAGCAAAAGGGTAAACCTGATGTGAGTTATCGCAATGAGGTATATTAGATATGGCAGGTGCTGAAGTCCTGGATCTGTTGTATGAATGGTGCCATGGAGCGCAGCAGGGGCGCTCACGGCAGGGCTGACCAATCTTGCTGAAGAAGAGCTGCCGCAGCTGCATCAGGTTTTTGATTTGCTCATCTGAGTATATGCCACAACTGCCTGCAAGCAAGTGAGCGGGTAGGCTTGCTGTATTGCAGCAAAAACAGCTGGGGTTCAGGCTTCTGGCAGAATTTTTTTCATGCCTCAGCTGGCTGAAGTTGACATGGCACAGCTGCCCCTCTTTGCTGTAGAACAGCTGCCGTAGCTGCATCAGGTCTTTGCTTTGCTCCTCTGAGTAAGCAACTACTGCCTGCAAGCACGCAAACAGACAAAAAATGTATGTGGTCAGGACAACCTGAAGTAACACAGCACAACTGCTGGCTGGGTATTTGGAGCATCACACAAGGTGCGATTCCCTCACCAAAAGTTGCAAAATGTTCACCTGGCTTGCACAACAGCAGGGTACAATGCTGCGCAAGTTTGCTTTGGAAATGGCAACTCTTGCAGAATACAAAAATTCAAGAATTTCCATTTACAAGAACTGGTCCACATGCTCACCAGCAAAGGTAAGCTTTTCCACTGGCCAGCACATGTTTTGTCAGATGAGGAGCTAGCCTCCACAGCATTATTAAACGCTGTATCAACCCAGGGATATGCAGGACCATGCACAACATGCTCACACGCATTGACAAGCTGTGAGAGCGTTGACAAGATGCGCTCACCAGCAAATGTGAGCTCTTCCATTGGCCAGCACACGTCTTCCCAGGTGAAGAGCTAGCATCTACAGCGTTATTGAAAGCTCTTACAGCCCAGGGATTACCCAGGGCCATGCACAACATGCTCACACGCATTGACACGCTGTGAGTGCATTGACAAGATGCGCTCACCAGCAAATGCGAGCTCTTCCATTGGCCAGCACACATTTTCCCAGGTGAAGGGCTAGCATCCACAGCGTTATTGAAAGCGCTTACAGCCCAGGGGTTGCGTAGGGCCATGCACACCATATTCACAAGCATCGACAACCTATGCGTGCGCTGACAAGGTCGGCTCACCAGCAAATGCGAGCTCTTCCATTGGCCAGCACACGTTTTCCCAGGTGAAGAGCTAGCATCCACAGCGTTATTGAAAGCTCTTACAGCCCAGGGATTACGCAGGGCCATGCACACCATGAGGGAGGTGGCTTCTGCTGCCCATTTGTTCATGTTCATGGTCACTAGATCGCCATCCTCATCTTTGGCATCTAGCAAGCATGCACCTAGCTTCTGCACATATTCCTGCAAAGACAAGTGTGAGGTGACACTTATGTATAAGCACACAACCAGCTTCTGCATGTATTCCTGCAATGCATCCATCGGGGTCAGCTGACAGACTGAGTGATGAGAAAATGATCTGATGGACACTACTCTTGAAAGCAAGTGCTTTGTTAGACATCAAGGTACAAGGCAACAGGTGATTGCTGCCAGATCTTCATCAGTCAGAAGCCATGCATCAAGCTTGTATGTGTGAGAGCACAAGCACCACAGAGCAAGGGGTCACAGCCTAGAGAAGCCTTGACAGACGTCCAAAAGATGCATTCGTCCACTTGCACAGACTAGGCATGAGGTACCTTCCAAAGCTTGCCAAACTCTGGCAGAGTCAGTTGACTGGCTTGCTCAACAGTCAAGCTCTGTGCGCCACACACCGTCAGCACAAGGTTCTTGCCTCCTTCTGAGAGCTTTGCCTGCCACATGGCATCTCCCTGCATGATGTACGAAAGGCTTTGAATGCTTGCAGCCTTGTGACACATGCTGTGCAGTCGGCTTACAGACCTCAGGCCGTGAGTGTATGTGTGTGTGCATGATCTGCAAAGTGTATTGAGAATTACATCAGGGAGAGTGGTGTGCTGCATGTTTTGCAGCCTGTGGCATGCACCGATGTAGGCTTCAAAGACTGTAACAGTGTGACAAGTATGCGGACAGAGAACCAGAAAGAATTGTGTCGCTTGTCTCACAAGTCTGCAATGTGAGGAACCCTGACAAGACAACAAGGGTAGGCAACTGTGGTGTTGAAAGTACCTCCCAAGGAAGAGGCACAGGCTCATGAGCTTCTCTGAGGACAGTCTGCTTATTTAGGCGTGCAACCTTCTCTAGCAGCAGATTTCGTGCTTCAAGCTGTCTCTGCTTGACCTGCAGCTCTTCCAGCTGTGTCGTCGTCTCTTGTAGCTTAGTCTCAGCGGTGTGCGAGCGCTCCTGCACGACGCACGGGTTGACGTGTGCTAGTATATACGTAATCTCGGAGTTGTGAACACATGCGTTCAAGTTGACAGCAAGAGCGTCGGGCACACCTTTTGTCTCTGCCGAAAGCGCTTCTGAGCCTGTCTGTTGCTGTGTAGCTTGCGCTCTGCGGCATTCAGCCTCTTTGAAGGCTCCGACGTGCTCAGCTCATTGCTCCGTGATCTCAGCTGGGCACCCAGCGCGCTAGGTATGCTGTCCAATGAAGGCGCAGGCTGTAGCTCGCCTTTTGCGAAGTCTGCGGGACAGCTGCCAGACGCGGAGCAAGCCAAGTCCATATACTGCTCGTAGCCCTGCTCGAGCTCCTTTGCACTGGGCTGAAAGGTCGTAGGCCAGGCGCCAAGCTCGAGGTCATGAGAGTCTCGGTGGCCTGATGGTATCAGGTCCATCGCAAAGGACATGCCGTGGACACTCGACAGCGCTTGCAACGACGTTGTGCAGTCCCAGCATGCGCAGCGCGAGCGATTTTGGCGATGGTAGGACTCGGGGACGATGATGATCAGTCAATCAACATCCGGTTAAGCTGCTTGAATTTGCCCTTTTTGGTCACGTGCTCAGGGCGGTTAGCTGATTCTCACAATGGAGCAGGACGAAGCTAAGGGCGCTTGCTGGTACAGTACAGCTTAGCTAAGGTTCTTAAGCAGTGTCGTAAAGGTGTAAAAAGTGACAAATAGATACCTCTTCGGAGAAAATATCTGTTGCACGATTCTCAGATCATGCTCTCCAAAGTGCCTTTGCAAAATATGCTCATGCTCAGCGCATGCGCTAAAGATTTGATGATCCTGGGCTGCAGCATCTACTGCACGCCGCTGAATGTTGCTGTTTGCAGAAGCCCTAATGCCCATGACGGAAGCATCAGCTTCACGCAAGTCACCCAGCTTTATGACGAGGAGCACCATGCAGGTGTAAAAGAGGCTCTAACTCAAGGTACTGGTGAAATGGTGGCAGCAAACTTACATTCTGTTAGCGTGCAAATTCTGCAATGATTCAGAGCCTGTCATTGTGAGGAGTCCCTGCAGCTGCCTGAGTGCCATTTCTGCGCATTAGCTGCTAGCGAAAGTTTAATGTAAAGATGCGTGCGTTTTGCTCAAACGCAGCAGGCTGCGTGCTGTGATGTCAAAGCAGTGCCTGGCTGACATGCACGCATGCAGCACACTATACACTGACAACCACAGCTGTTGCTTACACAGGATAGAACACTTGGACATGATCGTTCAATGCTGGCCAGCCAAGGCAGAGTTCTTCAAATTCGTTCAGAAGGCCAACAGCAAACTTTGGCTGCTTGGAGAGAAAAGCAAGTAATACTATGGCACAAGCTTAGACAGCAATGCAAAAGCTGCAAAATTGTACTACGTCCAGACCTTACTGAACAATACATATATTAACAAAGAGTGCAAAAGTATTATAATTACCACCCTTTGCAAATTGTTGCAGCCTTAAGCAAACTGAAATTTGCCGTAAACAGCTCCTGGAGCGTGTAATATCAGCTGCTCAGATCATTTAGAGACAAAAATCAAGACTGTCACAGCAGTTCTCTTCAGCGATTAATACAGCCTCAAACAAGCGGATCCAAAAGCTGTTCTGTAAATGAAGGCATGCCATCTGACCCTGCCATAGGGTCCTTCAGAAGGGGTATGTGCTTGTTCATGTTGTGAACCGTCACTGTTTTGAGGTACTCCTCGATTTGTTGCCAGTTTGCGGCATGCTGCAAGTTGTCCATCCCTGCTGATTGTGTCAGCTCCTCTGCAGTGGGGTCACCTCTCTTGAAAGCCAGAAGCTCCAACAGTCTGTGCTTCTCAGGAATCCAAGGATAGGAATGTACAATGCCAATGGCATGCTGCTTGGCAGTCAGAATCTGCACGGTCACAACATGCTTCAGACACGAGGCTGCTGTAGATGCAGTGCAATCTCAGCGGGTGGAGGAGATTGAAACTGAGCAAAATCTTGCTCAAATAATGTAACAGGCATTGGCAGTAGGGTCACCCTTTTCAAAGCCAGAAGCTTCAGCAATCTGTGCTTCTCAGGAGTCCAAGGATAGGAATGTACAATGCCAGTGGCATGCTGCTTGGCAGTCAGAATCTGCATGCACGCAACAGGATTCACACCTGAGCTTGCTGTCAAGCCAGTGTGTTGATGTTCTGCCCACTGTATTAGCTACTCATATGTACTGCTGAGCTCAAATCTGCCACAGGCAGTTTGTGCCAAAGAGCTGCACATGCACATACACATATGCAGGATTCGCCTGATTTCCAAGTTGTCTGAGCGCCAAGCCATGCATCACAAGTTATTGGCAATATACTTTTTGCATTGCAGACAGCTTGTGATGCATGGCACGGGGCTCAGACAACCTGAACACCAGCTTGACCTGTCAGCAGATACACATATGCTGGGTTTGGCTGATGTTTCATTTGTCTCAGCACAATGCCACGCATTACAAGCTGTCAGATCTTGGGACGCATGGCACGGCGCTCAGGCAACCTGAACACCAGCTTGACCTGTCAGCACAGTTTCTGCATGTTGCACGCTCCCAGCCCTCTACAACAGGCGTTGATTTTGCTGCTGCGCACAAATGAGCACATGCTTTGGCAGGGAGTCAGGGCCGAAATGACATGCACCTTGTAGTGCAGACATCAGCTGCAGTAGTGCAATGCCGATGATGAGAAATACGGCACATCACATGTTTTTTGAGGGGAGTGTCAATAGCTTGGCACAGTTTGGTGAAAGGACAGTCCTTGCTTACCCCTCTGTAGAAGGAGGATGCAAACTGCATGTACGTCCTGTACTCCTCGCTCCCGTTGGCAGTCAGCTGCTCAGCAATGCTGGTCACTTCCTCCAACTTATCGCTGGCATGACAAAGTCCAATTGCTTCAGAAGGCATCCTGCTCATTAGCTCCTTGCGTGCTCGGCCCAGCTGCCCAATCTTGCCGCAGAAAAGACGGCGCAGATACAGCAGATCCTGAATCTGGGCCTCTGTCAAGTCCACTGCCACCTGCAGCAATCGCAGTCAAGCCATCAGCATCACAAGCTGATGCGGTGGCCAGAGCTTGCAGGCAACCCAGCTGCCCAATTGCCGCGGACCAGTTGGCACAGGTATAGCAGGCCCTGTATCTGTGCCTCTGTTAGATCCACAGCCAACTGCAGCAATCACAGCCGTGATACTTGAATCAGCATGTGAGCACCACAAGCTGAAGCAGTGATTAGCGCTAGCAGATGAACCAGCTGTCCAGTGTTGCCACAGAACAGGCAGTGCAGGCATAGCAGGTCCTGTATTTGGTGCCTCTGTCAGGTCTACTGCCACCAGCAGCAGTCATGTTCAGAGGTGCCAGGTCACACGATGAGCATTGCAAGCTTGAACAAAGTCTAGGTTGCAGGCACACAAGATGCTCAATTGTGTTGCAGAAAAGACAGCACAATTACAGCAGGTCTTGTATCTGTGCCTCTGTCAGGTCCGCTGCCACCTACAGCAGTCATTCCCAAATCTCTGAGTGCGTAAAATAGACACCTATTGATTAAAGGTAGTCAGAGAAAAAGCGGCACAGGTACAGCAGGTCCTGCATGTGTGCTGCTGCCAGATCTGCGCCATTTGCAGCAGTCATCCATCAAGCAGAAACTCTGTATCATGAATGTGTCCCCTGAGGCTATAAAGGCTGAGGCACAGCTTCTTCAAGACTCAAAGGTATCTGCATCAGTCTGTCATGCGGGCAAAGGCCTTGGTGGTTGTTGCAGGCGCAAAGGGTACCATACACTACCATGCAGCAGGGATCTCTGATGGCCCGCTCTTGACATAGACATTTAAACAAGTGTGCCGTGAACTGCGGAGCCCTGGCAAGTGTCAAGACTCCAAAGAACGCACTGCCATGCAGCAGGTAGCCCTGGCACAGCCTGCACAGTTTGCAGTGCATGCTGCTAACATCGATGCTGCTTGCGTCTTGTCCCTTGTGGAAGTATTGGAGAAGCAGGAACCTATCACTAGGCAACCCTGACTCGAAACAAGTTTAAGGAAAACAACAACAACCTTGTTGTGTCCTTTCCCTGATGTCGCTAGCAAGCATGGCTCAAGATCTGTCTGAGAAGCTTTGATAACATGCTTGTACAGCAAGCAGAGGAGAAGCACGCTGACTTGCACGAGTCTAGTGTGTCGTTCATTGCCGTAGCCAAACTGACTGCACATTCACGCAATCTGTTACTGCGTAGTCTGGTCGAAATGCTTATGCTGAGTAGGAAAGCTCAAGCATGTTCTGCATAGCCACAGATTATGCAAGAGAGTTTCCAGCTTAGCATGAGCTCCTCAGCCAGGCGGCCACAGGAGCAGACTGAATGTGTCTGCAAGCCAATTCGCTGCACCAGCCGAAGGGCTGAGACAACTTCTGGAGACAAATATACTTTTACGACAGATGCCTGCTGTCTCATAGCAGTGCAGACCTCAAGTGAAGGAACTTCATTTCAATTCATTACAAATGGGTGCTAGGCAGGCTCAGCAGGCCTGACTAGGCACGTACAGAAGCAATCAATTGCCTCCAATGAGTTCAGTCGTGGGCTAACCTAAGGAATCTGGTGGGTGACATGCCTGCCATCTCACAGCACTGCAGACAACTTTTGAGGTGAAGAGCATGGCACCTGACATGCCCGCCATCCTGCCACCTCACAGCATTGCAGACAGCCGTGAATAAGAGAACATAGCATGCGACACACCTGCCACCTCAGACTGCTGCAGAGCCCATGTGCTACACATGGAAGGTTTTATGCCTGCCATTTCCAAGCATTGCAGCTGGTGCACCCCGCATGCAGCTGCAATGCTTGGAAGGGAAGAGAACTCTATGCTATGAAGTATTGTAACAGGAGCCACTGTGGAAAGGAACAGCCTAGGATTGTTGCTGCACACGCAGCAATCACCAGCATGTGGGAACTCAGCAGCAGACAGACCATGAGGTCCTCATAGAAGCTCTCAGGAAGCTCTCGCACAGTGCCCAGGCAGGGCGACGATGCTGGCAGAGTGGAAGTCTTTGAGGCCCTTGCCAAGGGACACACAACCCATGGTAATACTAGTTGCCAGGCATCGCAAAGCAAGGCTCTGTGTACATAGGCACTCCAGGATAGCAGACATACCATGAGATCCTCGTAGAAGCTCTCAGGCAGCTCTCGCACAGTGCCCAAGGAGGGCGACCCGTCCATGCTGGCAGAGTGGAAGTCTTTCAGACCCTTGGGGTTGCCAAGCGACACACACACCATGAGAGAGGTGAGCTCCTTGATCCAGCGCTGCATGTCTTCTGTGGCTGAGCAGGGCTCATTGTCTGCCGCCTCCAGCAGGCACGCACCAAGCTTGCGAGCATACAGCTGCAACAACAATCAGAATTTGTTAAATGAGCTCATTGTGCACTTGTCAGTAGTGGCTGAGCATTGGCTGCATCAGCAGTCAATATCCTTGTCTGTACATGGTGTTATGAAACGCAATTTTGCATGTCCTGTGAGGCTGAGCAGGGCTTTGAGTCTAAAGCCCCAGCAAGCACGCCCCAAGCTTGCAAGCGTACAGCTGCAACAGACATAAGCACATTGATCTGGCTTTTCTTTTGTCAGGCTAAACCACCTGACTGCATCTGTCACACAAATACTGCTCACTATTGGGGGGGTTTGTTGATTGTCTGACAGACACAGCAGCCTCCTGTCTGACCTGTTTTCAATAAAATGCTTGGGCGAAGCAAAGGACTGAAAGAGACATTGTAGGCGTACACAGGCAAACATGAAAGTACACACAAATACGTGCGCTTCCCCCAACATGATCATGAGTGGGGAGCAACTTGTCTGATGCAGTAGAAGGATGCATTCTTGCGGCTATGGCGTGCAACCTTGCATCTTTGTGTGCAGCCAAAAGAAAATCATGTCAGCTGGTAAACCTTTCAAGCCACAGAATGACACTGAGCTACTCTGAACATGAATGCCATATGCAGACTGCACGTGACCCAAAATTCAAACAGTCTCAGGCATCAACCAGGCACAGCATCAGACAAGCATGACATGCGCTGCTCAGCATCATGATATACTACTGTTGCATGACAAACACATTGGCAGCAGGCTTACTGAGTACAATCTTTTGAACTCAAGTGATGAGATCTTGCCAACCTCGTCCACAGTCATGGTCGTGTCAGTGAGACCAATTGTGAATGTGACAACAGGCAAGCCAAGACTAGTCAAGTTGCATGCACCCAAGAACCCACAACTTCAGGCAAGTTTGAAATGCCGCATACAGCATCGTAAACAGATGTGCTTGCATGCGCTTGAGCAGCAGGCTTACTGAATACAATCTTTGAAACTCAGGTGATGAGATCTTGCCAACTTCATCCACAGTCATGGTCTTGTCAGTGTCACCAATTGTGAACGTCATGACAGGTCCACGCTCTGTCTCCTTTGTGACCCCATTCAATGCTATATTTGCATCGGCCTGCCAAACATTGATCAATGTGAGGCAAGACGTTGATGCTTGTTACAAATTCATATCAGCAACAACTGATACTACTTGCATGTTTCAGCGATGTTTGCAAGCAAGGAGAGTGGTGTTGGTCACTGCTTGCTTGGCCCTGTAAGTCAGCTGGAAACCACAAAGTTGCACGCAGCACGACTGTTACGGGTGACGTGCATTGACCTGTCTGAGATCATGCTGTAGGAGCGGCCTTCCAGATCAGTAAACAATAAACATTTGTCGAGCATGGTTTGAGTACGCATCATTTGGTCAGGACGCAAGACAGCAGTGACCAGAACAGGGGATATAACAAGAAGTTCATGAGGCCATGCTTTGAGGATGGGATTGTCTTTGTCTGACTTTCAGCAGTACAACAGACATTGCGTTTGTGATGCCGCAGACAAGCTGACCTTGCATTGTTAGACTTAGGTCACAGATGCCTAGCATTTGTGCTGTATGCTTATCTTGTCCCATATGCCTAGCGCTTGTGCTGTGTGCTAGCGAGGATGCATTTCATTTGCATGCACTTATTTCATCCATTTCTTCCATATACAAAGCATGCTAGTCAGGCTCAGCAGGCCCAACTAGGTACGTACTGGAGCAAACAAGTGTGTCAGTTCATGCTTTTCACACACCTGAATTGAGCTCCAAAGCTCTCCAGAAGCTCCAGGGGACTGAACAGGCTCATGCGAAGCGTCGCCAGATGGTTGCTGATTCAGCTTTGCAACCTTCTCCAGCAGAGCGTTTCTTGCTTCAAGCTGTTTCTGTCTGATGCGCAGGTCATGCAGCTGTTTTGTCGTCTCTGCCAGCTGAGCTTCTATGGTCTGTGAACGTGCCTGTATAGATTCAAGTCGACCATTTGTGTGTAGTCAAACCAGAGGTGCGATGCACGCCTCAGTCAACGAAGCTTGAAATGAGCAGCCAGTCTGGCAGATCGTGTTTGCTGAGCCATGCCTCCTGAGTTCCGAAAGTCGTAAAGGTGATCACAAGTTGAGAAGGGCCGAACCTTTTGCCGCTCCCGGAATCTCTTTTGAGCGGCTCGGTTGTTCTGTTGCTTGCGTTCGGTTGACGTGCGGCCCTTGCTGGTGTGCTCATGATGCGAGTCAGAGGTTTCGTCGGAGTTCGCGCGACCATTGGTTTGAGCAGGCAAAGCTTGTCCTCGTTGAGCGCCGTAGCTTACGACAGGGTCAAGGTTTGGAGTGGTGTCCATGAATTGCTCAAAGCCATCTAACACATCCTTGCCGAACTCCCAACTGGACGGGAACTCCTTGCCATAGTCGAAGCTAAACTGGTTCAAAGCCATGGCGGACTATGCGGACCGCAAAACAGTCCTTAGGGCTCTACATACCAGTCTCGAGGGCAAGATGTCGTCAAATGACACCCTGCTGGTCTCAAGCCAGCGTTTTACCCAGACATGCCTCACAACTTCCGGAAGTGCGAGCAGAGACAAGTCCGAGGACGCTTGCTACCAGATGATCTAGGGCTTGTGCAGGACGCCCTAGAAGAAGAGTAGGTGTCGCTGATGTCAGCAAGTGCATTGAGAGATGGAGCGCTTGTGCCCAAGAGATGCCATGCCTCGTCCAGCCAACACACCTGTTGGCACCACGCCTGCAACTGAATTCAGTGCCGTGAAAACCTTTGGGGGGCCTATTGTCAAGGCTTTCTTACAGCACTGGCACCCTCCAAAGAATTGCATTTTCTCCCTCAGTCATAGTGAGCTAGGTTCATGTAGACACGACATCCGTACGTTCAGCGTTAGCTGCATGTTCTCTCATAGCAATGTACATCCATTTCCGATCGGCGAGTTAAAGTAAAGCTTGCAACAAGCTCAAACACAAGCTTGGCCATGTCATATTATTTGCACTACGTCAAGACAGAACAAGTGCTGTGTCAGTCAAAGAAAGAAATGACAGGCAATTAGAAAAGGACTTTGTCGAGTTGAGGGGCTGGTCAGACAGAAACGCAATCGCCTTTGAGCGCCATGGCTTCAGCAAGAAATTGTTGTCACTGAAACGACCAGGTAAACTCGATTCAACAGCAATATAGGGCGCTACATGACTGATGCGTATTTCAAACTGGATCATGTAAGGGGACATCAGTATGAACTCAGCAGCTGTAATGTTGGGCTCTGAAACCAATTGCAGTTTGTTGAGCCCTGCATACAGAATAGTGCTTTCTGATCTGCTGGGCTTAGCTGCAAGGTCATCAAGCACTGCTGCATTTGGCATTTCTGTCAAGCCGGTCAAGAAGGCTCTGTTTGGAGCAGCTAGCTTCTGCATCACTTCTGTCAAGTTGATTGATGGCTCCCCATCCACGCTGATCATTGCTGATTGTTCACTCATGCTGTAGTCATCTGGTTGACACCAACAGTTGCCCCAATGGACCAAATTTGCGCACCAGCTTGCTGCATGTATGTTCACTGAGAATGTTTTTAAGAGCCTCTGTGTCATGTGTGCTATCTGGCAGATTAGGTAAGAGCAGTCTGCAGCTTTCCCGTCGCTTTTGCAATCAGCATGTTTTGTATGCAGTTCACTCTCATTATTCTGATGTCCACCTAACAAGCCAAGACCTGTGTGATCCCTTTTGCCGCCATCGTCGAAACCATACAAGCTCTGATCAATGACCGCAGTCACGTGTGCTACACATTGAGACTGCCATTCACGTGACCTGTTCAGTATCTGCAATCGAGCGAGCAGCAACTCTGCCTCGTCTGTATAGATGGCTTTGCTCTCCAGTGGCTTCAATGAGAAGCAGTGCTCAGTCACATTCACTGGCCCTGTTGTATAATCAAGGCGTAACAGCTCCACAGTCAAATTCCCTGCAAGCACAGGCCATTCTGCAAATCGTGCAGCATCTGGTTCGTGCTTCCATGTTTTGCAGCCAGCCTTGCTGAAAGCACAGGCCTTAAGCTAAAGAATTGTGTGTAAAGTAGTTGGCTGATCCGAATGCAACGCCACGCACTGTGGCAAACCAGACTTTTTGTCTGTCAGACTGCATGGGAGCTTCAGCTCATGTTGCCACCAGTTGCAGCTGGAGTTCGGCACAACAGAAGTTGTTGCAGCACAAGGCTTGTTGATACACAGCACAGCACAGCACAGCACAGCACAGCACAGCACAGCACAGCACAGCGCAGCACAGCACAAGGGCTCTTGCGGCACAGGGCCTTTCATGATTCAACACAGCATGAAAGACAGCAGCATTCAAAAACAATCTACCTTGGATCTCTTCATTGAGATCACTGACAGCCCAGATGCTGTATTTGTCGGTGTCCTTGTCATGGTGTACAGTGAGCATGAGAGGCGCATACACCTTCTTCATGCTGTAGTGTGACAGGCGCCAGTTCCCCCCAAAATCCATGCTGCTCCATGAGGCACCCTGCATTTGACATTGATCATCTGCTCCACACCCCAATTGTGTCAGCAGTACTTTCTGGCTGGTCCTAGCACACAGCCTTGATGGGACAACTTCTGTGTCCTTATGATGCTGTACATTGTGAATGGACCATTCTTTATTTGGTATAGATTAGGAGAGTTTTGTGCAAAATAGAAATCACTTACTAAGAGACACATTTCATACTTACTGAAGAAAGGGTGCTGACCCAAAATTTGCTCACCAGCCAGACGTCATTGAGCTGCCAATACAGGCAGGTTACAGCGCAAGATCTCGTCACCCAAGATACAGTGAACAGCACAGGACACCCATGATACAAGATATCCCCACATGATCTATACTTACCAGCCAGACGTCATTGAGCTGCCAGTATAGGACGCCCATTGTGTGGGCAGGCGCGCCCTTCAGGCGGCGCCACAGCCCTATGGCTGTCTCATATGTGATGGCCTGCTGCAGCTGTGTCAGATACGTCCACTTCCTAAACACCCTGTATGTGAATCGATATATGTCATCTGTAAAGACGAGCTGCTAACATAGCAAACAGCAGCTTTATGCATCAGCATTTGAGCATGCCCTGTAATCTGAAAGCCCTACATCACCAGGAATTTCTGTCTGAATGTCAGGGCCAATATTGTTGTTGTTTAGACCAACAGTCAGCACTCAGGGACTCACTCTGGATCAGGCAGCTCTGCTTGATGACCTTGAATGTTGCTGCTGCTGTTGACAGTGATGTGAAAGTGGCGCTGTGCTTGGTCCAATAGCTGTAGAGTTCCATTGGGGTGGCGCATCCTGTGAAAAGTCACAACAGCCTGAATGACTGACGCTCAAGACAAGCCAGCCTGAGCAGACAAGACTTATAAACAGACACCCAGCCACCACGATAGAATGTGCAGTGAATAGAGATACATGTGTGTTGGCACATCCTTGCCACAACGTAGCACTTGACATGATGCACCTGCAAGTGTACATTGCAATGAAATGGCGCATTGTTGCAAGGAAATGTGTTGCAAGTCCCTGCAGCTCAAGAGCATAAGCAAGTGATGAGCCAGAAAGAGTGAAATGAGTGGCTGGTTCATGGATTTACGGTGACGGTACACCGCCAAAGGATCAGGCATCAAGTGTTTGACAAAAAGGCAGATAATGGTGGACAACAGAGATATTGAGTCACATACCTGAACTCAGACATCTTTGAAGTCCAGTCCCAGTCTTGCGCCTGAGTCACCTTCTGGTAAAGCTTCCAGGTTGGTAAGCTCTGGAATCCAAACTCAGACACAAAACGGGCATGAGGGTATGTGTCTTCGTCAAAGCTGTCTGCATTATAGTTGTAGTAGTGCACATCCCCATAAAAGGATCCTGATGCATCACCCCACCTGCGGACAGACACCAGCGTCAGTTGTCACAGCACAGTTAAATACAATGGTCAGATCTCATTTCATCATTGCAGAATGCATCGTTCCACCTGCAAACAGACACCTAATTCGGTCTTTGCTCAATCCAGCCAAGTGCAATTGGGCATCCAACTTGATCAGGTTAACATGCACTTCACATGGTGAACAGTAGTACACAGCCGCACAGTGAGGTCCTAGCACATTGCCAAATGTGTGCAAACGCATGCCGGTCATTGCAATTTGAAGTGTATCTCAAAAAGGTATAATTCTGAGCTTCTGTACAGCATCCCATGCCAGCAACTGGGCAAATGGGACTCTGTTATGTGACAGCTGTGTTGCAACATGGCAAGATGCCAGCTCATACTGACACACACAGAAATCACCCTTGAAAGCATGCATCATACAGAGCTGTCAGTTGGCCTCATATACTGCCGTAGAAAGTATTCTCCACCACAGTAGTGAAGTGCTAATCATGCATCAAAACAGAAAAACACTGTCAATGTGCAAACAACACCAATAAGATTGAAGTGGTACTCGCCTTTTCACACATGGGTCTTCACTCAGTAGTCCATTGGATGGGCTTGAGTCCACAAATGGAAAGTCAGAATCAACTTTGGCAACCGCTTGTTGCACAGTGTCCAGGAATAGCTTGACGTAGTCAGCAACATACAGCTGGGGGTTTTCCTTGGACTGCTCAAACCAGCCGTCCATGGCTGTCTCAACTTCATTGTTGCCTCCCCAGATGACTACAGAGGGGTGCCAGTTGATGCGCCGCATTTGAAATTGGACTTCCTCATGTATCTGCATAAACATGCAGTGCTGAATTCAAGGCGTTGTCTTCCCTCATGAGTGGTGGTTTCTACGCATATTGTGGCATGCGCAGTGGCTACATTGCTTGCTACATTATTTTCTGTATGTCGCATTTCATGTGCTGTGCAATGTGTCATGATGCGTCTGTCAATTGTCTGCTTTAAGGATGTTGTACATGCTGCATGCAGCAGCAGCTTCCAGCATTTGCATGTTGCTGCCTGTCTGCTGACCCTCACCTCCTGTAGAAACACATAATTTCTGGGAGGCAAAGCGCAAGCCATATGTTCCATTTGCTGCTACATAGCCGTGGTTTTAAGGTGATGCGACATGCGCCTTACGCTGCAACGCATCAGAAAAGGAGAGCCACTGTCTATGCCTGTCATCTTCCATCACATAAAACCCAAAATGCTGCAAGGTATTACCTCGTGAAGAAATGCATCATTTCTAGGATACAAGGCGCAAGCCATCATGACCTCCTGCCACACCATTAACCCCAGCTCATCACAGAGGTCATAAAAGTCCTCGGGAGGGTACACTCCCCCACCCCACACCCTGATCATGTTCATGTGGGCGGCCACCGCTGAATGTACCAGGTTCCTGTAGCGCTCAGGGGTGGCCCTTGTGGGTAAAATATCAGCAATGATCATATTGGCACCTGCAGGAATGCAATTTTGCTTGCTGTTTGCTTGAATTTGTTTGAACTAAATAGATACACAAACAGTGTCGAGGTATGGCCAGAAATACCAGGCTCAAAATTTTCAGAGCGCAGTACAACACAGATCAGCCCTAATCATATGAAACCTGGCGGCCGCCGCTGAGTGTACCGGATTCCTGTAGCGCTCAGGGGTGGTCCTTGTAGGTAAGATGTCTGCATTGATCACGTTGTCACCTGCAAGACTACAATTTTGCTTGGTGTTTATTTGGACTTGATAGATATACAAACAATGTTGAGGTATGGCCAGAATATTCCAGGCTCAGAATGTCCAGATTGCTATGAAAAACATGGACAAACCCTGATCATATAAAAAATGGCATCCACAGTTGAATGTGCCAGGATCCTGTAGCGCTCAGGAGCCGCCCTTGTGGGTAAGATTTCAGCAAATGTCATAATCGCAACTTCAAGGAATGCAGCTTCAGCTTTTAGGTGCCTTGTATGAGCAATTGCCTGTTAGCATCTCTTTCTGGAAATGAGCTGTCGTCAAAGAATAGATCTTCAGCAGACTGTGGCAGACCTTTTGAAGAGTGTTACCTGCCTTTATATAACAGGGAACGTTGTACACAGCAATGGCTGAGCCGACAAATTGTCACCTGACTCCTGTTCACACAACAAGCGCAGACATTTATCAAGCAGGCAGGCTCAGCAACTTCTGATTCATGTTGTGCTGCCGTGTACATTTCTTGAACAAAATCTTGCTGCCATCTGATGCAGAACCAGAAATGAAAAACTGCACCAGAGTCCCTGTACTGTGACTTTCAACCACAGGAAGGAGACATGGCAGGCTGAACAGAATGATATCACTGCCAAAATTTGACGGCAACCAACTCAGCTAATCACCTTTTGCGTAGATTGGCACTCCATTCACCCGGAAGAAGAAGGTCTCCCCATCCTCCAACTGGTCTCTGACTACTTCCACCTTTCTCAGACCTACACGCCTGGTCATCACCAAAGCATGCTCACTGCCATACCGTGCATAATCATTGTTACTGTCACTCATTTCACTGCTCGTACAGTTGCTACTGCTGTTGCTGCTGCTGCTGCTGCTGCTGCTGTCAGATCTGCTGATGATGCTGATGCTGCTGCTGCTGCTGCTGCTGCTGCTTGTGTGTCTGGTACTATCTGTACATGCTGCAGCTTGAGTGCATGAGGTTTCAGGACTGATACTGATGGTGAAAGTGTATAGACTCTGAGTGCTGTAGCCGACAGGCCACCACAGATCATATGGCTCTGTAATGTGAACCTGCATACCAAAAGCTGTGACTCATTGACAGTCAATGGCATCGGCATAAAGCCTAGAAGCCTTTGATGACATTCCCTGCATTTCTTTCATGTCCTTGCCCAAGCTTTGGAGGCTGTAATGCTATGATGTTTGCAAGCAGCAAATTGATGCCTGCATGACTCTCTTGTGCCCTGCAGCCCATCTCAATGTGGAATCGAGCAGTTCACTACGATCAAATTTTGACAAAAAACCATGGATCACATGTTAAGCTGAACATACTTATGATGTGCACATGCAAGGGACTCAATAACAGCAACGACAAAGTGTGCACAATCAAGTATGTGCTTTCTCAAGCTTTTCCAGTAAAGCTGTGAACGCCAGACACACACCCTCAAGTATACGCAAGCACAATCGGCAACTGTGCAGCCTGGACATATTGGCCTTGTGAGTCATCCACAAACAGACCCTGGAGTGTATGCAGGTGTGATCTTCACTTGAACAGTGTGGACATGCTGGCCTTTTGAGCGAGCCACAACAGCCTGCTGCACGCTCCAGGGTCTGCTGTCTGGAGCGCAAATGCAGCTCAGTGGCTTGCTGGCCTGTCGTCGCCCACTGTAGCTCCACATATGCAGATGCACTCATAGTATGCAACAAGGACCAGATATAAATGCAAAGAAGGTGTCAAACTGGCACCTGTACGGTGTGGACATGCTGCCCTGGTGACGGGGCCACAACAGCATGGCGCATGCTCCAGGGTCTGTTGTCAGGAGCGCAAATGCACAGAATGGCTGTCTGGCCTGCCTTTGACCACTGCAGCTGGACATCAAAGAAAAGAACAAGCCTGTCCCCATGCTGCTGACGCACGTTGGCTCCTGAGGGCAGACAAATGACAAACATGCTGACTGTGATGGTTTTATGTTGCTGCTCAGATTGCCTTTCTTGGCGGTGTGTTTGGATGCTTAGTTTGATGCCTGAGTGCTACTGTGAGTGGCACAGCATTTCATTTGCAAGCAGCAGGGGTTTGATGCAGTGCGCTCCACATGTACGAAGCTGTGCATCAATTCAAAGCGAGAATGCTATTTTTATCATGGCTTCAGAAACCAAGTCAAATCAGGGCAATGCCAAAACCACTCTGCATGGTTTGCCCATGACACATGATGTTCATGCTAGATAAATACGTGTGAGGCTAGAATGCTTTAGTTCAGGTTGTGGTTAAGCTTGTGGCTCTGTACCATTCAGACAAGAATGACCTGTACACACAGTCTCCACCTGAAATGTAGACAGAGTCATAGCCCACAAGCATGACCCCCCCATACACCCCAGCAGGGGCAAAGGCAGGGCCCCAATCCCACCCAAAATCAGCTGGAGCTTTCCTTAGAAAGTTGTAGTGAGGTATCATGGTTGGAAGCTGCAAGGAACAAATTCTACATCAAGTGTGATGAGGGGTTTTGTGTTCAATTTTATTGAGCAAATGAAGTATGCGTTAGGCAGTGCATAGGCAGGCAGCAGATCAGAAAATGCAGAGATTTTTCTTTTCCGTGGGAACAGAGGCGTCAAAGTTGGGAGACTCCCTAAGCAGACCCCAGTGAGGAAGCATGTTACCAGGCTGCAGATCAGACAGCAACTGTTGATGCTTAAGGAGGATCCTCCACTTACATGAGAAACACAGAAAACACATGCGGCTTTCATTATGCACAGAGAGGTGCTGTCAGCAGACTACACAATGGCACTGCACTTGGGTAGCATTTCATGTCAGGAAGAACACACGCATCAAGTGCAGCCAGGAATTTGTCTTGTGTTTCTGGGAGTGCTGTCAAAGAACCAGCCTTCATCCCATCAGACATCTTGGCCGCTCTCTCAAGAAGTCGAGAGCGCAGGTAAAAACCACATCTCCAGAAGGCTGCAAAGCATTGCATGAACTTACATACATGGTAGGAACGTCATAAGGGTATGCGTCATAGCGCTTCTGAGCTGCCTGTGGTGCTGGATAAATGGTGATCTGTATTGTGTTGGTGCCAGGGTGAATGAACTGTTTGACAGGTAGCTGATGCTCCCTGCATGCAATGCATAGAGCCATTATGTGATGCCAGCATACCAACAGCTTAGTGCACATGTTTGGACATCTGATAACAGAACTTCAAAGGTTTTTGGTTTCAGTTGCAGCATGCATGGCTTGAGGCAATGCATCAAGAAATTGTAGTACATGTCAGGCTATGCGCATTTCATCTGTTTGACCACTGCGCTTGGACAGTGCATGTGCTATGGCAGTGAAAGTGCTACTGTATAATGAAAGGACTTTTGGCAGTGAATGTCGCAGACTTAACATTCATGCTGGACTCTGGGTTGACCTGAAAGCATTGGCAGTCTCTTCCACAGCTTGACCGTTGATGACAACCTGTGCAGCGGTGTCGACGCCCATCACATCAATCTTGACGACAGCGCAGGCAAGAAGATCTTTATCTGCGACAAATGACGTGGAGAACCTCCACGTCTCCTCTGCCACCCAGCGGAGTTTGACCTCATTGTACCTAAGACCATCGGGGTGTCAACAGACGGATAGCGGCAAATCTACTTTGCGTTTGAGCTGGCGCACCCTGACAGAGGGTCGTCAATCAGTCCCTGCTCGTGCAAAGTCTGCAAGGCATATCCCGGAACCTGTGTTTGCAGGCTGATCGATCCATTCGAGTTGCTGAGGGTCCAGGTGTTGCGCAGATGCAAACATCGGAATGCTGAAACAGCAGGAAGTAAGAGGCTGCACAGGACATACAATAGAGCAGCGCGGATCTCGCGTGTTGCCAGCGCGTTCAGCATCGTATCGAAGTATCGAAATAGACTTGGCCTGGCACTACGATCCGTTTACCATGGCAAACGCAGAAAGGTGAGGACAACATGAACAGGTCCTGGAGCTGCTTTTGTATGGATTGCTGCAACTTTGATAACGGTCTGCAAGTCCATAAGAAACAGCCATACAAAATTTGGAAGTTCACTTGCTGCTACACTTATGCACACTGGCCATGGCAATCAAGTCTAATGGCAAAGCTTGTAGCCTAAATTGCAGCTGCGTGGTGAATAGCAATTACATTCAGTGATTTCCTTGTTAGTTTTTGGAGGGAGACATGTTAGACCACTTCAGGCATATGGGTCATACAGCAGTCTCCCAAAATCAGGACTCTCCAGGTCAGGACAATCTCATTGTAAGGACAATGCAATTGGGAATCAGTTCTTGCAATCCGACTGCAGCGGTGCTTCTGGGTGTGGGCGATCTGATGAAAACACAATTTCCTTGGTAAGAAAGGCGATTGATATGAGCAGACAAAAATTATTGTGGTCCGTCACGTTCAGGACTGGGTGCAATTCCTCTGTAGTTCACAGCACAGCCAAACACATCCCATAGCCGGTTTGAAACCCCAGCTGGGCGGCTGCTGCTGCCAGGGTTTTGCTCCTTTCTGCCGCCCAGTTGTTGAGGTTCTGCCACCATCTTAATCTGCCAGCTCAGCTCCTTGATGTGCTTCTGAGCTGCCTGCAGCTGCTGCCTCATGACTCGCAGCTCGGACTCAGCTGTGGAGGCTCGCCGAGTCTGCACTGTTGCGGTCAGCTCTGTTTCCTCAAGCCTGCAAATCAAAGAAAGTGTACAGAAAAGTTGCTGGGGAAAATGTCAGGGAAATCAGGTTTTTGACTGTTTGAAGACTTTGCACCAGGGTCTTGCATAGCCACTTGATGACAATCAGCTAGCCAGCAAAACATACAATGAGTGTACATCCCATACAAATGCGGATGTCAATGCAGTCCCTGCTTTTGGGGCGTCCAGCAGGCCTCCACATGATGAGCTGATGACGAAGGTCTACAAGTGCTCCGAAAAGTTGGGGATTGCCCACAACTTTGTGGGGTGTGCAGGGCAATATGTGTGTGCTGCACTGAAAATGTACTGATATTGATGCAACTATGTGTGGGTGGCCCGCGCACAGCCACCAGTGGTTTCAGTGGCTCCCCTGCCAGGTGAACAAGAGGTGTAAGATGATGAATGGAGAACAAAGGCTAGGTCTTAAATTCAGATGGCCCACCTCTTTTGCAGATCCTGCTGGTCTGTGTCCTGATCTGCATTGGCCGTTTGCATGGAACCCATGACAGATGCACTGGCTGCAGATTCCTTCTGAGCTGCCGTCTCAGCCAATTTCCTACTCAGCTCAGTCTGAGCTTGCTCAGCAGCGCTCACTCGGGACTCAGCCTGAGCCAGCTGCTGCTGAGCTTCCTGAGCTGCTGCTTGCGCATCTGCCACCTTCTCAGCAGCTTCTGCCACATGCTCTGCAATTGGGCAGAATCAAAGTCTCACTTGGTAGTCTCTTGAACTTGCATGCGGTGTATTCTGTACAACTTTGAAGAGGCTAGCTCATCAGCAGGTTTGCAGAAGAGTTATGGACACAAAGCCACAGACAGATGCCACACAGACACACAGCCACATACAGGCTGACCCATTCGCTGGGGACAAACATCGCGCTATTGCATGTCTGTTGATGCTGGACCAAACAAGATTTCCTTGTCCAAGAAACACAGGCAATTGCACAGCCTCAAAGGCAGGAGTGTAGCTCGGAATGACTGACAAGAATGAGGCTCTTATGCCAAGCAAACACTGTCTCATGGGGCAATGCTTAAAATTACCTGCAACAGCAGCTTGCACGCGCTGCTCAACATCTTCTGCAGAAGCTGCCGCAGCAGCAGCCTCCAGCGTGGTTCTTTCAGCTTCCCAAGAGGCTGTTGCTGACGCCAAAGCGGTCTCTGCCTCAGTGGCTTGCCGCTGCAGAGCACTGATGCTGCTTTGGGCGTTTTGTGCTGCTTGCTGTGCCGTTTCTGCTGCTGTTTGATGCGTTTGAGCTTGTTCAAGGGCAGCTGTTGCTTCAATCTTGGCTTGTTCTAGGTCCTGCATGACACCAGGACAGTCAGAGCAATGCAGCGATGCTGTTGACTTCAATCTGGGTCCTAATTCCTGGATAACATGAGGCTAATCAGAGCAATGCAGGACTGCTGCGGGATCAGGCCTTGTGAGTGTCAATTGTGCTTTGTCTGCAACCGCCTGATGCTGTCGAGCTTGCCTTAAGGCAGCTGCTGCTTCAATCTTGGCTTGCTCTAAGTCCTGCGTGACATGAGAACTGTCAAAGCATTGCAAAGTTGCTCCTCACTTTGCTGCAGGACGGCATGTGCTTCAATCTGGGTCCTGCATGACATGAGGACAGTCAGAGGAATGCAGGACTCATGCTGCTGTCAGCTTTCTGTGCTGCTTGCTGTGCTTAGTCTGCAACCGCCTGATGCTCTTGAGCTTGTTCAAGGGCAGCTGCTGCTTCAATCAAAAGGTCCTGCATGACATGAGGACAGTCAGAGCAAAGCAGCACTGATGCTGCTTTGAGCTTTCTGCGTTGCTTGTTGTGCTTTGTCTGCAACCATCTGATGCTCTTGAGCTTGTTCAAGGGCAGCTGTTGCCTCAATCTTGGCTTGTTCCAGGTCCTGCAGGTTGTTGGGATTGTGACAAACTGGAATACATTGCAAGAAAAAGGAGTCAAAGCAATGCAGCACTGCAGTCCTCAGTCAAGTCATGTGGCTTCCTGCAGGATGATCCCAGATTCTGCCGGATATGGTGAGATTCAGAGCAATGTAGCACTGATCTTGGTAAGGCTCATCCTGAATACAGCCTTTAGCCTGGTCATGGCCTTGTTGCATCCTGCTGCTGAAAGTTTGGCCTGGTCCAGGTGCAATAACAAAACGAAAGGTGCAAAGCAATGCAGTCCTAGATTGACTCCGGCCAAGTTGCTTCCAGTGCAGCCAGACCTTGGCAGCGTCTAGTGCTTGTGCCTGAACAGCTTCAGATTTCCCGCTGAGCCTCCGCCACCTGGCGCTCAGCTGCCTCCGTTCCCAAAATCCGGTTCCTTCATCTTGGTTGATTGGACTGCTTCATGGTCTGATTGATTGATTGGCTGACAATTACATCAGAATGTGAATCAGTGCAGCCATACCTTGGCAGCGTCTAGTGCTTGTGCCTGGGCAGCTTCAGATTCCTGCTGAGCATCTGCCACCTGGCGCTCAGCAGCTGCAGCCCTGTCTTGAAGTCCATGCTCCTTCTTCTTTATCGATGACTGAGTTACTGTGTTACTCATACATTGACTGGTTATGTATGAACTGAGTGTTACATCGGCATGTGATTCAGTGCATCCATACCTTGGCAGCGTCTAATGCTTGTGCCTGGGCAGATTCAGATTCCCTCTGAGCCTCCGCCACCTGGCGCTCAGCTGCCTCAGCCCTTTCCTGGAACCCGCTCTCCTTCTTCTTGAAAGTGCTGTTCAGCATGACAAACCGCTTCTGGCGCTCAGCCGCGAGTGCCTTGAGCTGAGTCACCTCAAGCTGAGCTGAGTCGAGAGCTTCTGAGGCTTCCTGCTGCTGAGACTGCGCATCCTTAAATTGCCTGCACCAACAATCACATGTAACAAACATCATGATGTTTACTCAATCTGATGCAGGTGCTGGATGTGTGTAGCCACAAACCTGTCTGTCAAGAGTAGCAGCCATGAGACAGGCTGACATGTCAAGACTTGTGCCATGCACACCTAGCAGTCATACCTGCAAAAACGTGTCAAGTGACGTCACAAACAATATCAAGTGTGCACATTCCAGCATGATTGTTACTTCTCACACAGTCATGGTGGAGTGTATACCATCACTTGTCACGTTACTGTAAGTATGAACTATGCTGACAATTGTGGCTGTAACCATTCAGGTTGTTATTTGTTGTTTCAAGGACAATCAGCAACAGCAGAACATCAGGTGTGGTGGATGCCTACCTTTGCAAATCTTGGTTCTGTTGCTGCAGGCGCTGAGCCTCTGCTTGCAGGTCTGAGGAGTCCTCAGCTGCTTGCTGCACTTCATCCAGCTGCTGCTGAAGAGCCTGCACCACACATTGCTCATCACTCATGTTGCAGTTTGGTCAACCGAGAGCACAGTGCAATTACAAAAGCATGAAAGCAGAAGCAAGTCTGGTTGTCAAGGAGGGCTGCTTGCTGTACTTCATTCAGCTGCTGCTGAAGAGCCTACACCACATGTTTTACTGCTCATCTTGAATTCTTGAGCCGCAGTGCACCCACATTGCAGTGGAAGAGGAGACACTTTAAATGTAAATGCGCTTTGACAACCCTCTCATTCAAGGGCGACAGGACAGACAGTAAGACATATTACTCATGTATCAACAATAAGCAACAATGCAATCACAACAGCACTGAAGGCGGATGGCTGCTGTCAGTGCTGAGACTTATGCATGAAGCACAGCGTGATTGGGCATGCCACGACGTCAGGCACAACATGCTGCCAAATAGCATGTTACGTACGCTATGGCGCCTGAGCATTTCGTTAAAGCAACGCATGCAATATTGGATGCTCAGGAGAGAATATGTTGCTGAGCCCATGCTGAGCTAGCCGCAGCATTATGCAGACGATTCTGTTTGATCTGCCAGTGTGAACAGTATCAAGACTGCTTTTGTTTGTATACAAAGCACGAACGCAGACTGCCGCATCCAGGGCCCTCACATGACAAGCAGGAGCTTCAGAAAGGCTTTTGCTGAAGAGCTGAAGTTGTGATGGCAGGCAGGGCGTTGCGCAACTGCTGCACAGCACACAAAGAACATAGGCAGGGACCTGTTTGAGCGGCCTCTAGACATGATCTACGTCTGATTTGCATCAGCTGTGTCAAGTGCTGCCTGCCAATGCAGTTCCAACTCTGAGGTCTGATGAGCCTGAGCGCGTTTCATGCTGCTGACTTTCAGAGCTGCACATCAGAATCATCAAAAATTTGCACCAGACAGACTCCCAGGATGATCTATTATCAGTCGTCTGACCTGTTATGACAAGTGATTGGTAGAGCTTACCTGCACGTGACAGACCTGATATCATGATGGCAGGCAAATGTTCACTCAGCTGCTACAGAGCACACATGTAACATGCGCAGGGATTTGTTTGAGCAAACTCTGCCAGTGTCCCACGTCTAATCTGCATCAGCTGGTTTCAAGTGCTGCCTGCCATTGCAGTTTCAGCTCGGATCTGAGGCCTGATGAGCTTCAGTGTGACCTGTATCTGCACTTCATTTTGCTGACTTTCACAGCTGCACAACAGAACCATCGTAAGTTTGCACGGCAGAGACTGGGGGCAGACTTTCTGGATAATGTGAGATTGCGATTGTATGTTCATTGTCATCACCGGTGGCTTCAAGTGCTTGCGTGGGTACAACAGAGCTGAAGTCATGATGGCAGGCAGATGCTCACTCAGATGCTGCAGAGCATGCAAAGAACACAGGCAGGGACCTGTTTGAGCAATCTTTGGCTGTATCGTATGCATAATCTGCAGCACTTGTGCCGACACTTGTCTGTTGGTGGGATTCAGCTCTGATCTGGAATCTGATGACTATGTACCCTCCACAAGTGTTGCAGATATTGTGAGGAGCTAATCTGCGCAAATATGCACTGGAACCATCACAAATTTATACAAAATTCTGTGCAGACTCTCATGATGATCTGGCAATTTATCTTATTAGCACTAGTGGTTATCAATGCTAATGCATGTATGACAGAGCCGACGCCATAATGGCAAGCAAATGTGGACTCAGCTGTGTCACTCAGCAGAGCACACAAGTGACATGGGCAGGGAGCTGTTTGAGCAACCTCTACCCATGAGCCAAGCCTGATTTGCATCAGCTGTGTCAAGTGCTGCCTGCCATTGCAGTTCAGCTCTGATCTGAGGTCTGATGCGCCTTAGAGCGACCATTACATGCAACTTTCATGTTGCTTACTTGCACGGTTGTGCACCAACACCATTGCAAGTTTGCCCTGGAGAATTTGTGTGCGCAACTCAGGATGATCTAATATCTATTGTGTTCATTGTTCACTCGTAATCAGTAGTACTGATGGATGTATGGCAGAGCTGAAGTCATGATAACAGACAAATACTGACGCAGCTGCTGCAGAGTATGCAATGAACACAGGCAGGGACCTGTTTGAGCGATCTCTGGCCATGTCCTATGCATAATCTGCAGCACTTGTGCCAGCACTTGTCTGTTGTTAAGATTCAGCTCTGATCTCAGATCAGATACATGTACCCTCCACATGTGTTACGTGTGTTTTCAGCAAGTTTGTGCTGCTCAGTGGCACAACTGCGCACCAGAACCACTGCAAACATGCATTGGAGGGATTTTGTGCAGACTTTTGGGATGATCTGATGGCTGCTGTTTTCATTGTCATCACAGATGGTCATGAGTGCTGATGCATGTACCACAGAGCTGAAGTCATGTTGATAGGCAGATGTACACTCGGCTGCTGCAGAGCGCACAGGTACCATAAGCAGGGAGCTGTTTGAGCAACCTCTGCTGACAGAACCTGAGTCATCTGCATCTGCTGTGTCAAGTGCTGCCTGCCGTCGAGTCTCAGCTTTAAGTGAAGTCTGACAAGCCTGAGGGAAATTTCTTCACACAAACTTCATTTTCTAGAATTTCACAGTTGTGCACCAGAAACAGCGCAGTTCTGCACTAGAGAGATTGTGTAATCTTAGGAAAGTCTGACATCTATGAGTTCATTGTTATCACTAGTGCTTGGTAGGGCTCAGTAGCGCGAATGTATGTGTGATACAGCTGACTTCTTGACAGCAGTAGTGCTATTGTATGTGTGATGGAGCTGAATTCTTGACAGCAGGCAACTGGTCACTCAGCTGCTAAAGGGCACACAAGTAACATGGGCAGGGAGCTGTTTGAGCGGCCTCTGCCTATGACCCACATGTGATCTGCATCGGCTGTGTCAAGTGCTGCCCCCTGTTGATACTTGCTCTGAGTTCTGGCAAGCCTGAGTGTAATCTCGACACGATGTGTCAGCAGTTGCGTATTTTCAAAGCTGCATACTAGGGCCACTGCAAGTTTATGCAGGAGAGATTGTGTACAGACTCTCAGGATGATGTAATACTAGAGAGGCGGTGTACAGACTTTCAGGCTGATCTAGTATCTACTGTTTTTCATCGTCGTGACTAGTGGTGGGTATTGCTTATGTATGTATGACAGAGCTGAAGTCTTAGTGACAGGCAACTGTTCCCTCAGCTATTGCAGATCAATCAGATGAGACAGGCAGGGAGCTGTTTGAGCAATTTTTGGCTGTCTCATTTGCTTGATCTCCAACAGCTGTATTAACACCTGCCTGCCATGGAGTGTTCAAATTCCAGCTCCAAGCTGCAGCCCCAAGCTGAAGTTGGCAGAGCTTTAAATAACATCTACATGGTGTTGAGGTAGTAACAAGTTTGACAGATGACGCATTCTGACACAGGTGCTAGATGTATGTGGCCCAAGGACTGGCTTTTAGTGTAGTGCCCACACAACTGAATACCCAAAAGATTGTAAGTCTACAGCGGAAAGGTCGTGTGCAGATGCCCAGAACAAGACTGTCAGATCTTCCAACGTGCAGAATACAGAAGTGCTATACTGATCAGGACAAAGTCATCAGTGCAGCAATTTGCAGCAGCAGCTGAAGCACATGAGGTCTTGAGAATCAATGAAGATATGCATTCTTTCCCTGGATACATGTGTTTGCAAACTCTGAGTTTCTGTCAAATTGTGCCTATACTGCTGGATGGCAGAGCATGTTTCATCATGAAATAGATGCTTGCTACAAGCCAGTCTAGCGAAGGACTGGGGCCGCATACACACACACACACACACACAACACTGGTGCTGGAAGATTTGATGTGATTTACTGTGATGATGATACTCTGCTATACGTACTGCTTGCAATTGTCGTCAGCACAACAATGAGTACCGCTGTGATTGTTGCTGACATGATAGCCTCTCCTCCTGAGATGCCCAGCTCTCTACAAGCTGCTGCTCAAGGTCACCCTGGACTCTCATTCTGTGGTATGACACTTAGCCTGTCATTTATTCCTCTCATTTGTTGTTGATATAAAGCCTGGTATTTCCTGTCCTTGTCATCAGCAATGTTATCAGTCAGATTGTGATGATTGTCACCTCCTGAGTTGCCAAGCTTTCTGCAAGCTGCTGCTCAAAGTCACCCTGGACTCTCTCAGCCACTTATTCAGCACCTAGCACTTGTGCTATGATGGGAAACCTGTGACGTTTGTTGTTACTGTGGATTTCACTACTGCGACGCTACTGTTGCTACTCAATTTTTCATGATGCAATTTCACACGAACATCAGTATGATTTCATTGTATTTATGTTTGGCTCTCACCTCCTGGGTTGCTGAGCTCTCTGCAAGCTGTTGCTCAAAGTCACCCTGGACTCTTTTAGCCATTTCCTCAGCAGCAGTCCTGACCTCAGCAGTGGCCACCGCTATAGCAGCATCAAGGCAAGCCTGCCATGTCTGTTCTGAGGCCTTGACAGCTGACTCAGCAGCTGCCTTCTCAGACTCAAGCAGCTGGTTGAGTGAGGTGAGTTTAGACTCCAGAGCTTCAATTTGCAGCTCGGCATCAGAAAGCTTAGTCTCAGCTGTTCTGCGCCTGTGAGCAGGGAACAACCTTGTCAGTCATATGTTGCGGCAAAAGATGTGTCAGCTGCGCCTGCTGAAGAAGTGGGTTTCATAGGCAATCAATGGAGGTGAATATGTGTTGTGGGGGGTTCTCGCTGTGTAGACACTTTGACTGACATTGCACTTGAGACCATGTTTGCATGAACATACTGATTCTGGGAAGCACTTCAATGTAGAATATAACATTCGTTGAGGCTGGGAAGCACGAGATGCAGATGCAGGTACAGAGTTTTTACTGCTGTTACAAACAGCCAAAGGCCCTGCGACTGGTGTATGCCAAGTGGCCTGCAGATTTAGTCGCATGTTGATGATGACGTATTCTTCAAGCATCAGGTAGTACCTTTGGATGGCGGCTTTCAAAGCAGTCTCAGAGTCCTCCCTGACTGACTCAAGTTCAGCGTAAGCTTCTTCTGCCGCCTCTCTCAGCTCAGTTGCCGTTGACTCAGCCTCTTGAGCTCGCAACTCGGCGTCCTTGACACTGCTAAATGCACGCTTGATCTGCGCTTGCGCATCAGCTTGTAATGATTCAAGCTCTGTTTTGGCGCTTTGCAGCTGCTGCTGGAGTTGGGAACTAGCACCCTGCTCGTCATTTTGGCGGGAATCCAGGTCATCTTTGGCGCTGTCAAGCTGCTGCTGCAGGCTGCTCAAGGCAGTCTCATGAGCTTTTTGGCGGAAAGCCAACTCAGCTTTGGCGCCATCCCACTCCTGTTGCAGCCTGCTGATGTCAGCTTGCTGGCTAATTTGGCGGGAGCTGGCATCAGCTTGGAGGGCTGCGGTTTTGCCGCCAAGCTCAGCTTGGAGTTTACTCACCTCATCCTGCAGTTTCGACAGCTCAGCTGTGCTATCTTGCAGTTCCTGTCTGAGATCAGTCAGCTGCTCAGCTGATGTGTCAGCTTCTTCCTGCTTGGTGACCAGCTGCTCAGCTGCTGCATCAGCTTCCTCCTGCTTAGTCGCCAGCTGCTCCTCCAAGCTCTGGATCTGCTGTTGGAGATCCTGCAGCTGCAGCTGAGTTGACTGAAGCTCTTCTTGCTGCGTAACTGACCGCACAGCTGCTGTGTCAGCTTCCTCCTGCTTAGTCGCCAGCTGCTCCTCCAAGCTCTGGATCTGCTGCTGATGATCCTGCAGCTGCAGCTGAGCTGACTGAAGTTCTGTCGTAGCAGTGCTCAAGCTTTTTTGAAGAGAGCTCAGCTCAGCTGCTTGAGCGCTATGAGATGACTCAGAAGCCTGCAGCTGCTCTGGAGCTGCCTTGAGCTGCTCTTTATGAGCCTTCAAGTCAGCTTCCAAAAAGTGAACCTGTGATTGCAACACCTCAGATTGCTGTTGGTGATCTGACAGCTGATTTTGAGCTTGAATCAAATCTGACTGTAGGGCAGCGTTCTGTGACTCTCGCTCAGAGTGCAGAGCCTCGAGCTGCGAGTCATGCTCGGATTGCACATGCTGACTCTGCTCATGCATCTTGCGCTCAGCTGATTCTAGATCAGACTGCAGCTGTCTGAGCTGAACATGCACATGACTAAGCTTGTCCTGCAACCGTTGCTCTTCCTCCTGATGTGCCTGAGCTGACTCAACAGCCTTATGCAGCTGCTGCTGCAGCTGAGCCACAACGGAGGTCTGCTCATCCAGCTGAGCCCAAAGCTGAGTCAGCTGATCCATGTGACCAGGGGAGTCTGCAGCAGACTGCTGCACTGAGATCTGCAGCTTGACAGGTGAGTAAGCATCAGTAATAGCTTCCTGTCGTGTCTGCAGCTGTAACTCCAAAGCCTGACTATGCTGCTCCACACTGGCCAGCTGCTGCTGCAGCTGCTGAATTTGGTGTGCATGACTATCACCACGATGAGAATGGCTGATGTCAGCATGATCAGCAGGTGCTGTTGAAGCTGCTGAGTCATCACGACCATTGTCATGTGACTCAAGTGACTCATGTGGTGAGGCAAACAAGACATTGACCACTTTGGTGTTGCCAGACCCGGGTTCAAAAGGAGAGGCAGGGCTGTTGGCATCAGCCCTGTCATATGTGCCGCCATGCAAAGGACTTTCCAGCATCATGGAAGGGCTGTTTGGCACAGCCCTTTGTTGAGGGCTATCCAGTAGCATGGAAGGACTGTTTGGAACAGCGCCCTGCTGATAAGGAGCAGGTGTGCCCTGCAGCAGACATGCATCAGCATCAGCCCAGTGTGATCATCAGCGGAATGTTGTTGTGAGTCTCGGCATGACTATTAGGGTGAATGTGAATGCATGAGGTTTTTTGTTGCTGTAGCTTGCAGATGCGGAATTGCTCATGTGTACATCACTCGATAGAATTTTCACTCCAGGCCAGACGTGACTCATCAGACTTCCTGGCTTGAAAGCACAGGTGAGAGCGTTTTGCAGCCAAAGGCAGCTGATCAGTGTTTGCCTCCTGCAAAGAATAGCAAGGCATGTTCATGAACGCAGGTTGGCTCAGATATTTGTCAGGTGTGACTAGATGACTTGGCTGTGAGGGTAAGAGCGCTATGAACTTTTCATCATTTGCATGGATTGTTCATGCTGTGCTCAGGGGTTTAATAAGGGGTGCTAATGAATGTAGGATGGTGAAGCGGTCTGTCAGGTGAGGCTGAATGACTCAGCAGTAAGAGCAGGGCCCCCAGGGGTACTGGGGGACCCTGACTGGGGCAGTTCTGTGAAGAAGCGGGTGTTGTGGTCAGCGTTAGACACTGAAGTTACCTGTAAGGTGAGGCTGGATGACTCAGCAGTAAGAGCAGGGCCCCTGGGGGTGCTGGGGGACCCTGGCTGGGGCTTTTCTGGGGAGAAGAGGGGATTCTGACAAGCCTGTTGCAGCTGAGCACTCTTGTCTGCCAGCTGTTCAGTCACATCCTGCAAACATGAGTCATGTAGTGCTAGCTTGTGTCTGCAGATGTGTGTCTCTTTCCATATACACAGATGTGTACAAATAAGTGATACTCTTGCTTCTCTTTACATCAGTCAGCTTGGTCAACTTAGCGCACCTCAAGTCTGGATTGTAAACTGGAAATCTGGGTCTGGGCATCGACCTTATTTTCAGTGAGGTCTGTGACTTGGCGCTGCAGGCTCCTGACTCGCTTCTCAACACTCGGAGTGCCATACTTGAGCTCTGAGTACGATGCTGAAACCTCATCTAGTTTCTCCTCTAGACACTTCACCTGCTGCTCAGCTGCTGAGTGTGACTCGCTGAGCTCTGAGTTGGTGGCTGACAGCTGTGACAGCTGGTTTTGAAGCTCCTGCAGCTGAGCTTGAGAGCTTGAGTGCTGCTCAAGCAGTTGTGAGTTGTGAGCGGAGAGGTCAGAGAGCCGAGCTTGCAAATCCTCATTGTGACTATGATCAGAATAAATTGAGTCCGCTGCTGCTGCAACATTGAGTGACAACGCAAGTGAATCGCTTTGCAGGCGCTGGTTGCTTTGCTCAATGTGACTCTGCAGCTCCTGTTGCAAAGCCTCATTCTGCTGTTGCAATTGGACGATTTGCTCATGACTAGAACCGAGGACCTGGGCATCTTCTCTCCCTTGCTGTACCTCAGAATGCGATTCAGCTAGCTGCTTCTGAGCAAGCTCACTTTGCTCGGCATGCTGAGACTCAACCAGCTGCTGTGACTCACGCAATTCAGACTCAAGACTCTGAACTTGAGTCAGAAGCATGTCGTGTTCCAACTCAGCTTCAGTCAGTCTCTGAGCGCCACTTTGGAGGTCAGCTGCTTGAGTCACGCTCAGCTCAGTGACCTCGCTGAGCTGAGTGCTGAGCACTGAAACTTGCTGAAGCAGTTCCTCAAGTTGTGACTGAGCCTGTGCTAACTCAGCGCTCGCCTTTGCTGCTTCAGATTCCTGCTGTTCTTTGAGTTTGCTGATCTCAGACAAAACCTCCTCAACTTGCTGCTGAGCTACTTGCAGCTCCAGCATCTGAGCGCCCTGAACTTGAGTTGCCTCAAAGAGTTGAGCTTGCAGACTCCCCACCTGCTTTTCTAGCTGTGCCTTGTGACTGTTGCCATCTGACACCTGTTGCTCAAGGGAAGACAACATGTCTTGGTGCTGGGTTTTGGTTTGCTGATGAAGCTCCTCAAGCGCTGTCAACTTGTCTTTGCCCTCTTGCAGTTGTGCCTGAAGGTCACAAGATTTGTTGGTAAAGACACTGCTGCTCCTGATGCGCTGCTGCTGCGTGACAGCAGCGTCAGACAGGCAGCAAATGCTTTGCGAGTGTTGCCATCTGACAGGTTTTGGTCATTGGAAGACACAGTGTCAGCATGCTGGTCTTTTGGTTTGTTGATGAAGCTCTTCAAGTGCTGTCAACTTGTCTCTGCTCACTTGCAGCTGTGCCTGAAAGGTCACACAATGTGTTGGGAAATACAGTGTTGCTTGATTTACGTGATTGCCATGTGATGGCATGAGCATAGATAGGTATGAAGTGCAGCAAAATCTTGTAGATGTAAAGTAGGACTCAACAGCTGATCACCTAGCAGGCAGACCTTGCAAGGCTGCAGTGTATGCCCTAAAGATACAGAACAGCCAGTCAAGGCTGGTAATGATAGCCCAATGCCTGTCTGGCAACATGCAACAGGCCTGTTATCAGGGCACTGACTGTACACCTTCACAGACAAACAAGCCACATGGCATGGCTCAACTGGTTGGAGACAGTTGATTGCTTCTGTACGTCCCTAGATGGGCCTGCTGAGCCTGCCTAGCCAAGGTTTTCAATGAAATGAAAATAAATGACTCACCTGAAGCTCCTCATGCTCAGCCTTTGAGACAGATGCACCACTTGACTCAGCCTGGTTAGTCACAGCCCGCAATGAGTCACCAGCCTTTGAGCTTTGCTCCAGCTGCTGCTTCAGATCTTGCAGATCAGTCAAGGCTTGCTCCCTCGCAGAAGCTGCATCAGCAGCCTGCTGCTTCAGGTTCTGGATGTACTTCTTCGCCTTCACCAGCCTTTGCTTGTACTCAAGCAGCTGACTGTCTTTGTCCTTGGCTGAGTCTTGAGTCGCTGAGTCCTGAGCTGCTGAGTCTTGAGAGCCTGAGGCAGGCCCTGAGGCAGGGCTGGGCTTGGAGGGTGTGGTGGGGTTGCTGCCAGGCAAACTCTGGCTAGGGTTGGCAGAACTAGATTCTGCCTGCTGTAGGGTTACGATCTGCCGCTCAGCTTCTGCCAGCTGCTCAGTCAGGGTTTGTAGCTCAGCTCGCAGCTCAGACTCAACTGCTGAGGCAGCAGACACTGATTGTGTGTCTGCCACAGCATCTGCCGCAGACGCACTATGTTGCTGTGCATCTGTAAGCTGTGACTGTAGCTGTGCAAGCTGCTGCTGGTGGTGATGTTGTGCAGCAGAAGCAGTCTCTTCTGCTTGCTGAGCAGCACCTTCCAGCTGCTTAATCTGAGCATTCTGCTTTTTGATGTGCTGCTTCAGCTCCTTGCTCTGCAGTGCAGGATGACGTCAGCCTCAGCAAAGACGGTTGGTGTCTGCTGTTTTGCAGCAGCAGCTGTGAGGTCTAGGATCTAGGTGACGGGATTGTGACCACTCAAACGAATTTTACTTACAGAAAATGAAAGCAGCAAATAAAGCAGCGCCTGCTTTGCAGCAACAGCAGCTAGGTCAGTGTCTGCACTCTCTCCAGAGGCAGCAGCGGCAGCAGCAGCAGCAGCAGCAGCAGTCCTAGCAGCTCTCACAACATAAAGCGATAACAACAACAGCAGCAGCAGCAGCAGCAGCAGGTGAGACCTGATTTGCAGCAGCAGCTATGTCTGCTTCTGCATTGTCTCCAAGGCGCAACAGCAGCAGCAATAGCAGCAGCAGCAGCAGCAGCAGTCCTAGCAGCTCTCACATCACGAAGCGATAACAGCAGCAGCAGCAGCAGCAGCAGCAGCAGCAGCAGCAGCAGCAGCAGCAGCAGCAGCAGCAGGACAAGGTGAGACCTGATTTGCAGCAGCAGCTATGTCTGCTTCTGCATTCTCTTCCAGGCGCAGCAGCTGGCTGTGCAGACGTTGCACTTCTGCTTCGCTGGCTGACCTGCCCTCCTTTGCCTCTTCTAGCTCTCCTGACACCTCTGCTGCAGCCTGCGCAAAGGTTGCAAAAGTTGCAATATACCCAACAGGAGTTACCTCTGGGCACTTGTCAGGTGATTGACAGAAATGTCCAAAGCTGCTGTTGAGCCCTGAGCATGCACTGATGATGAAAATAATATTGCACCCGTAATGCTGCACAATGTAGGATCTGCCTAGGAACTCAATAGTCAAATCGTGGGTCGCATGCTCTTTATGGTGTGGTTTGCACGTCTGCATGAACACAGACAGAGCTGCCGTGTGCTTCTGCATGGCATTGCAGAGGATTATGACCGTCATCTGCAAAGCAGCTATGGCAAGACTGCAAGTGGCGCAAGGCGCAATGTTGCTTCCAACACTTACTGCTTCAACACGCTTCAGTCTCTGTTTGAGCGTCCTGTTCTCTTGCTGCAAAGCAGCCATCTGTCCTTGACTGTTCCTGCTGTCAGCACTGACATTGCTAGCTGACACATCGGGAGACGTTCTGCTGGTGGGGACTCCAGATGCCTGTGCCCTGTTGCCATGATCTGGGCTGACATGCTTGTTGGCTGCTCTGGGACTGTCAAGAGGGACATCTTGAAAGTCCCAACCCACATGCTCGTCCCACCCATTGTCAGCATTTGCCTGCTCTTGAAGCTCATTGCCGTTTTCTGCGTCAGCAATGCTACCTGGAGCCGACTGCACTGCTGCATCTCCACCTTGCTGACGTGCTGAAGCCTGCGCCTGCACAAACAACTGACGCAGTCAAGTCTGTACAGTCTGTAAACATTGGTTAAGCCAGTCTGCTTGGCTCTTCACGCTTGTGTTGGTTATTGACTAAATGTTGAAGACTGACGAGAATGCGACCTTGGACGGCTGCAAGCTACCTGAGACCTGTCTGGACTTTTGCCTTGTCCTTCGTACGACAAGAGACTGCCGAGCTGAGTACCGACCTGGCTCCGAGCTTGATCCTGCACACGCACTCACGCATGAACGTCACGCCGAGGGAAGTGGAAAGCCTGTGCGCCCTCTCAAAAGCAGATTTTGGCAACGTAGCAGATGATGTAATGAATGGCATGTCGTCTGTCACAAGCGCACCAGCTGCCTGTCTAATCCCGCTTCCCGAGCTGCGGTCTCGGCCTGTTCCTTGAGCACCTGGCCTAGGGACGTCAGTTGGCCCCACATCGCGGCTTTTTCACAGCTGTCGTCGGTGGGCAGTGGACGACATGCCCGCAGCAGCACGAGGCGGTCTGCATATGCCAACTGCCCCTGCTCGCTCGCTACCGCGTTTGGCTCCGAAGCCAAATGTTGCAGAGAAGAAGACTGCAACATCTGACAGTGTCTTGCAAGTGAACGCCAAGCTTTCACAGCTCAGTCCCACCAGGCAAGTTCAGCCTGCTGTTGGCTCTTCGCGGCGACGGTGAAGCGATCAATACGTTTGAAGTGTTGAACTTTACTGAGTATGCTTAACGCTCCAAAGCGACCTTGAGTGGGGCATCAAGCGCTGATTTGTTTGGACTACAGTGTGCATTTTGGCATCAATGATCATGAGTAACCCGACACAAATGCACGAGGCTGTTACTGTTTTACACCTCTGAGCAACTTTCGAACAACAGATTAGTGCAGGCATGACATTGTGATGCATCATGTATTTCTTTATGGTAGACCGTGGAAAGGTGCATGATGCCACACATTGGCTTTGGCAACAGCAGATGATAGTCACACCTCTGACACCCCATGACAGGCCATATTCTTTGGCACCAACATCATCAAGCTAAGCATAGTGACCTGAAACGCAGCCATCTCTTTCGTAAAAGCAGAAAATTCATGCAATCTCATTCTGTATTGTATACTGTACAGTATACTATACAGTATACAAACATGTTTGGAATGTTAATGATCTTTCATGTGTCAATACAATTGAGTCTAGAAGCTTGCAGTATGGCTAGGCTAGTCAAGTTCAGCATAAGGTTTGAACTTGACCCAAATTTGAGAGGGGACAAGATCAGAACTGAGCCCTACAAGAATTAGTGATAGGTCTGCACGGACTAGCCTGCACCTGGATTCATTCACTGCTCTGTGGTGCTTGCATGCAAGATTGCGCCATGAAAGGGAGCTTCTTGCAGTCAAGGAGAAGCACCATTGTCTGCCCAAGTACCAGAATGCTTTGACTTACTTCAGCAAGGTCAGCTTCAGCTTGCTCAGGGCATTTAGTGGCAAGTCGGACTCAGGGGAATTGTGAGTGTTCGCAGCGCTTCTTGACTCATTGAAGCTGCATCGCTGAGGGCGCCCTGATAATGCGCTAATTGATATTTGCACGCCATATCGCCCCATTCTGTGCAGCGCAACGCAAGCCAAAAGTGCTCTGTTGCTCACTCGCCTGAAGCGTCCTACTTCAGGCTTTAAGTGGTGTGCTGCTGACTTCCTAGGCCTATGCAGTGTCAATCTTGCTGAGCAGCCTGCTGTTGCTCACCAGGCAAGCTGCAGCACTGGCACCTGGGCCTGCTCTCAAACTGCTACAAGACTGCAGGCATTTGCGTGTGAGCAGGAGCCATTGCACCGCCACAGAATTCGATGAAGCGTTTTACTGCATTCCAATAACAAATGACAGTCGATGCTCTGCTGGGCTGATCATTTGGTATTATCTGACCAGAGCCAGACGTGATCAGCTACTCGCTGGGGGCTGGTGCCTATGAACTCATCCATCTGCACAAGACAGGTACCGTTGATCTCAGCCAACACCATTTGCGCATGCGCTGAATGGAAAATTCTGACATGATGGCAAGTGAAAAGTCAACACCAGGCAAGACAATACAAAGATAGCACGTGCATAAGGACAATTGGCTCTTGATTTGCAATATCAACAACAGCTGTTTGGCGCACAGACAGAGGACGTGCTCATGGCAGTCAACATACCCGAGCTCCATTCTTGTAAAGCCTGAACAAAGGGGTGTACTTGATTCCCTGCAGTCGGGAGAACAACATGCTTGCATGACTTGAAGTAACACTTAGTGCAGAGTACAGCAGCCAGGTTGGAGTTGACATGCGCAGAGCAGAGTATGCAGGCACTGGACGACTTGTGCAGCATGCGGTTTACGCCAGGCAGAATGAAATTGGTGGCAAATGATGCCATGCATGCATTCATTTCATTCGTTCTAAACAAATGCTAGGCAGGCTCAGCAAGCCCAGCTAGGCACATACTGGAGCATTCAACTGTCTCCAAGATCTTTGATCCTATGCCATCCTAAATCTGAATGACGCCATGCATGCATCAATGACCAATTTGAGCTGAGAAACAGGACATCCTTGAGCTGTGGCAACCAGAAGTTACCTTGACTGCTTTATCCATGTAGTCCATTTGAGACACTACAAAGTCGTCCTGAGGGTACTGCAGTAACACTCCATTTTATTCATCAGCATTGCTCAAAGCCGCAATTTTTTTTGTTCAGACGGTCATTGCAGTCTTGCCGGTGGTGAGAATTCAAGCGGTACACGAGGTTACCTTTTTGCTTGTGTCGTAGACACTGGGGAACAGCAAGTGGCAGTGATGACACCAAGAGGACCCAAACATGGTCCACACCTGCAGACAAAGATGCTCTTCCAGCAGATTCAAACAGAAGCGCTCGCCTTGTTCATGCACTTTGTCAAAGTCAAGCAGGCGCATACCGATTTCTGCCGGAATGTCGAAAGGTGGTTGGCCAGCTCGTCGTCGGTTCGAGCAGAAAACATATTGCCCGAGATAGGCTGCGCCTGCAGTAAAGCCTCATCTGTCAATTCTTGCCAATTTGTTGAAGCTATGTGACCAGCTTAATCACACTCACAGTGGCGTCCTCCGCTGATACGTTTGGCTTGCCCACGTCTTGCATGACCTCGTCCCAATTGAGGGATGCACTTACGCCGGACATCGCGGCAGCTGCTGGGCGACGCTAAGGCTTCTACTCGTACTGTTCAGGATTCAAGTGTGTCGCTTGCACGCTGATTTTCCCGGTCAACATACTGTTCGATGTCTTCAGGTTGCTCCGAAAGCATTTAAATTCTCAATAAAGGCATGCCGACAAGCGCGATAAATTGTCTCTGAAAAGCGATCTGAGCTTCAGTCTGGGCTTGACGAATCACTGACTAGCTGGGATAGACACTCAGCAGACTGCGAGTTGCCGGTTGTCTCTCCGAACACACAGCAATGCTACTCACCTCTGCGCACTGCTTTGTTTTATTGCTGCCCCTGTCAAATTGGTGGCGCAGCTTTCTATTTCAAGACGCACAGCTCAAATTGTGAGCCATACTTGGTGGACACTCCAACCAGCATGACTGTGACCTGGCTTACCCAAACTCACAGGTCTATGCAACACAAATTCTGTGCATCTGACACTGCAACAAAGTACACATGTTGACTCAGCAGCAAGATGTAATGGTCCTGGTCAGCCGAGTGCGCTCTGAGTCTTGAGCTGAAAATGCTCTGCTGCTATCAATGATTTGTGACATGCAATATGCAAGCTGCCCCATCATTATCGCGGTTATTGATGACGAAGCCTTGCAAGCTAGCCAAACAAGGCATGCCTCTGTTGCTCATTGCACCTTGCCTGTTTAGTCAAGTGCTTGCATTTTGCATTGGCATACACTTGGTCTGAGCATAGGTCAGGCTTGCAGTGCTGCTGTGAGCATCAATGCTCTTGCAAAGAGCACGCGCTCAGAACAATGTAGCACAGCTATTGATTTGATGCGTTATGTTTTGCAAAGACCACTGTCCCACAGTGTATTCCGCTTGCAGTCAGCACAAATCTGCCTGCATACATTGCCAGCAACTGTTTGTCGACATGTCTACTCATGTTGATAAGACACAATCATACTCTACAGAAACACATGTTGTACATATGCATTGCCAATCTTAAGTGCACGAGAGGCCTTGCTTGAGCATTTCTGAGCAAAATGTGAGCACAAAAGACAGAATGTACATGGCACTGCAATCTAATATACATACCCTACACATGCTAGGCTGGATCTGCAACAGAACAGCAGATGCTGCAGTATAGCTCTGCCATCAGCTGCAGCGCATCCAGTGGACACTTTTGTGAACAGTGTTGGGGTGAGAGCTTGCAACTCAGATTCTGCAGCGAGTGAATGTGTTCTGCAATCAGATGCATACCTGCGCATTCATGGGCAATAAAATCCATCGGTTCCTGCCCTGAGGGGAGCAATGCTCAAGTCACCTTGCATCACCAAGCTTAAGACAAATTAGCCGCTATGGCTGACTTGGCTGCCAAGTTGGGCACCAAGCGCTTGTGGGGCAAAGGGCATCCAGTGACAGGTGAGGTATTGTGGTGCTGCAGCCACTCTGCCATGGCCGCCCTTTCGTAGGTGCGTCCATCAGCAGCTATCACAGGATCCGTCATCATTGCCTGCAAACGGGCAAACCAGTTTGCAAATTTCAATACATGCCATCAGCAGCTACTGGAAATGTGACATCATCGCTTGCAGTCAGGCCATAGGATTTGCAGACACGTTGAATTCTGTCAGCAGGTTCTGACATCATTGCCTGCAGACAATCCAGAGAAGTTGCAGACCATGTGAACTGCTCTCAGCAGTTTTTACAGGGCTTGTCGTTGTTGCCTGCCGACAAGCCAGGGCTATGCAGACCATGTCGTTCGCACCAGCAGCTATCACAGAGTCCATCATCATTGCCTGCAGACAGAGCAAGGAGTTAGCAAAGCATTTGAAGTGCTGTCAGCAGTTTCACAGGATTCATCATTGTTTGCCTGCAGACACAGCACTGTCTTGTGAAGATGATTTTGTGGCAATCTTGAAAACTTGTGAGGCAAATGCACCATGCACTGTCATCAGACATTCAAAGCTTGTGAGACACACGGCGCATGCTAATGAACATCATGACTTTTGTTACGTCTAACAGCAAACCTCACAGACTTGACGCAGTGGACAAGTGCACAGGCACAGGCATACTGTTCCTGCTTTGCAATGCAATACTGCTTGGCAATGACTGAAGTTCTGCACCATTCCCACTGCATACAACGCAGCGGCAATGCTGCAGCAAGAAGTTGCTGTAGCAGCTTGCACAACCTAGAGTCAAGCAGCGTGACTGACCTGAGTGATGGGGCAGCAGAACAAGCTCTGTAAGAAGTGTCTGTTCATGGGAGCTGCTGCATCATCTGGCTGTGAAGCCGCCTGCTGCATTTCACCAGCAGCCTCTGCAGCATCGCCCTCGACACCACTGGACAGATCAGCATGTTGAGGCTGCTCATGCTGTCTGCTCACAGCATTGGCAGTGCCTTCTGACTGTGCATGGCTAGTGTCTCCTGCCTGACTGACAGCAGGCATGTATGTCTGTGACTGTGTTGCAGCTTGTGAGTGTGTCTGAAGCTCCTGTGTCACCATCAGCGACTGCTGAAACTCGTCCGCAAACTGTTCATCAAACGCTTCTGCGTGGTCAGTGTCATCTTGCTGCTGGGGCTGATCAGCGTTCAGAGTTGCTGGTGCTGCCGCCAGAGACTGTACAGCTTGCTTGGCCTGCTTTTGCCGCTGCTTCTTGGCCTTCTTGGAAGCTGCCTTGGCGGCTGCTTTGTCCTCCTCAGCCAGAAGCTGTGCTGCAGCCTCAGATGCCAGCGCCTCAGCAAAGTTCTTGTCCTGCAGATGCCAAAGAGTCATAAATCAGACCCACCATCTATTCGGCAAACCTGATCTTTGTTGTTACTGCCATGCACTGTACAGCTTGCTGCGCTTGATCTGCAGGTCACACTGGGTGATGCATCAGATCCACAAAAGAATGTGGTGGCAAGCTGATCACTGTTGTTCTGGCAATGCACTGTACAGCTTGCTGCTCTTCCTTGTCTTGCAGGATACCTTGAGCAAGTCCCCTGGTCCGCCAGAGACAGCTTTTGGCCTGATGCTTGCTGTCATTGCCATATACTGTACAGCTGGCTCCAAATTGACATTGCTTGCTAAGACCTTCACTTGTAGCAGAAAGAGAGAAGAAGAGAATAATTTTACATGCTTTAGCCAGCCAACAAGGCTGATCACATGTGCCACACGGTGGCAATGACTATATGTCCGTGAAATTCAGGCAGTCTATGACATAGTGAAACACCCCCAAATGATCATGTTGCGCAAAAAAAGCGCGCATATTATAACCGCAGCTCTCAAACAAACCAGGGTACTTGGCCCGCACCCCAGCCAATGAAAAGACAGGCAAGGAATGAGGGAGTCTGTGTCATCATGTATATTACCACACACCAGACCACTATAAGGCGTCTGTGAGCAGCCACAAATCTGCCTTGGAGCACAAGAGCATTGCAATGTGGGCATTGTACACACTGCCGTCCATGGCATTGTCTATGGGGTCCAAATCCAGAACTGCCTCTGTAGCCAGCTGACACCGTAGAACAGCTTAGGCCTTAGCTGAGCAGTCTTAATTTGGAGCAACTTAAACGCCCAGATGCATGAATGCCACCACAGGCCGAACGGCTCACCAGCTTGGCTTGAGCATAATTCTTGATCTTCACGACCGTCGACTCTGTCAGAATCTTGTCGTCCAAGAGACTGAGCAGCCAGCGGTTTAGCTGTGCTGATGCCTTCTTATCTTTGCACCAGGTGAACGGTCCCAGATAGTGCCAAGCCAGTGCCCAGGCCTCGTGCTCATACAGTACACCCATTGTGTCCAACAAGATCACTGCAGCAGGAGATTGAAGTCAACAGCTTCTAGCACATCCACAGCATAGAGTCAAGTCACTGCAGTAGCAGAATGAACTTGTTGTAGCTTATGCGGGTTAATGGATGATGTCAGGCCAATGCCGAGGTCTCATGCTTACACAGCACATATATTGCATTGAGCAAACTCGCTGCAGCAGCAGACTGAATCTGTAGTTCGTGCTGGTGAAAGCAAATTATAGTTGCATTGAAGAGAGTCATGGCAGTAGCAAATCAGATTTGGAGTCTGTGCTGATGGAAGGTGCCAAGTAATGCCACGCCAGTGCCCAGGCCTCATGCTCATACAGCACATCCAGAGCATTGAGCAGAATCACTGCAGCAGCAGATTCAAAGTGTAGCTTGTGCAAGGGAAGACAATCTGTTGCAACAAGAGCATTCTTTGGCAAACTGTACTTACAGCTCATGCTGGGGCAATGCATTCACCGCAGCAAGCAAGATTGCGGCAGCAAGGGCACATGCCAGAGAGCAGCAATACTCACAAATGCAAGTGATAACTCAAGCTGCCAGATTGTCAGCGCCACACAAACATTGGAATGGATTTGGGTCTGAGAGGGGCAGCACGGCTGTGATGTATGCCACAAGTCATGCTCAGTGGCTGCTGTTATGAAGAATGGGCCTAAGTTTCAGCAAAGCTCACTAACAGATTGCTTGGACTGTTCAAGCTGGGTTGTGCACCAACATCGATCAGCCTGAGGCATAGTCGGGTGACGCGAGTAGACACACATGTGCTCCAGGCGGTTGATGAAGAGGTACAGGAACTGCATGAGCGCCTTTGGTGCACCTGAGGGTGGATTCAACTTCTGAGACTTGCCAAGGGCTGTCTGATAGTCAGCTGCAGCAACACAATCTTATGATGCTGTTGTGTGCATTGTATAAGCTAGTGTGCCATGTGCCTGCTGCAAGAACCATATTTCAATTGATGTGAGCGTGGCTCTCTAATGTCAGAGTCTTGCCAAGGGCTGTCTCATAGCTAGTTGCCATGGCCAACTCATTGTGCAATTGAGTTGACTGTATATGCCAGCACCGCAGAAATGCTGTGACGCATGCTCTGGATGGCAGGCAGGCCAAACATTTGCAAGAAGAATCTGACATCCAGCAGGTTCTTGACATGCATCTTCTTCTGACTGCAGCGCCTCAAGCAATGCCTTGTTGTCCTTGAGCTTCTTCACAAGTACAGCTCACTTCTTGGAAACAACAAAAATCTGTGCGATAGGTATTAGAGGAACTGCTGTGATACATGCTCTGAATGGCAGACAGGCTCACCCAGATTCAGAAGCAGAGCCTCGAATCCTGCAGGTTTGTCACAGCCACTTTGTCGTGGTTGTAGGGCTCCATGCAATGCCTTGCTCGCTTATGAGCATCTTTGCCACTGGAATCAAAACAATCAGGGCAATAGGCATTCAGCATTCAAGAGAGTGCTGCAATCTGTGCTCAGAATGGCAGGCAGGCTCATCGAACTTTTGGGAGTACGGCCGCAATCACAGCAGAATCTTCACATAAATCTTCTTACGGTTGTAGCTCTCCATGCATCAGGCATCAGAACATCATGCAATGATGCAAGCTGTGTTCAGAAGATATCAGTGAACAAAGACAGACTCGTACCAAACATCCTGAAGTAGGGCCTCAGATCTGGCAAATTTTTCACAGGCACTTTCTTGTGGTTGTAGCTCTCCATGCAGAAGCTTGCATATGCTGCCAGCTGCTCCACACAGACAGGCACAACATACAATGCCAAGTGCATCCAATCCTTCTTGGCCTTGATACATTCCAGGATGGCATGCAGAACCCGTGACTGCAACTCCAGGGGCTGTAGGCCTGATAGACCAATGGGCACAATCTGACTGTGCAGCAGTTGACGGCTACTGGCTGCTTGATCAGCATTTGCCGGCTTGTACTTCACAAGAAGGTCCATGAGCGTCATTGCCAGGCCCTGCACAGACAGGCACGACGTGTTGTTCAAAACGCACAAACTCATTCTTGGCTTTCCAGGTTGGGATGCAGAACCCACGACTGCAACTCCAAGGGCTGTAGGCCTGATAGACCAATGGGTGCAATCTGCCTGTGGAGCAGTTAACGGCTGCTGGCTGCTTGGTCAGCATATGGCGGCTTGGACTTACACAAGCAGGTCCATTAACATCACTGCTAGGCCCTGCAGGTCAACAGACTTTGCTCACACTGCCTTAGGAGGGACATCCTTTCCTCTGAAAGGGCTGCATGCTCACTAGCTGCTTGTCCAGGATTTGGTAGCTTGTACTTCTGAAGCAGGTCCATGGGCGCCATTGCTAGGCCCTGCATAGACAGACACAACATGCAGTCCCAGATGCATGAAGTCCTTTTTGGCCTTGATACACTCTAGGATGGCATTGCAGGCATTGTGACTGCACCCCCAGCGGCTGTCAACCTGATAGACCAATGGGCACGGTCAGTACCTGTATGGAGCAGTCGACGGCTGCTGGCTGCTTGGTCAGCATTTGGCGGCTTGTACTGCACGAGCAGGTCCACCAACGTCGTTGCTAGGCCCTGCAGGTCAAAAGCCTTTGCTCACATTGCCTTTAGAGGGACATACTTGCCCCAAAAGGACTGCATGCTCACTAGCTGCTAGTTCAGCATTTGGCAGCTTGTACTTCACGAGAAGGTCCATGAGCGTCATTGCTAGACCCTGCAGGCAGGCACAACATGCAGATGCATGGAGTCCTTCTTGGCCTTGATGCTTTCCAGGATGGCATGCAGGAGTTGTGATTGCAGCTCTAGGGGCGGTTGGCCTGATAGACCAACAGGTATAGTCAATATGTGTTTCGAGCAATTGACAGTTGCTGGCAGCAATTGGCAGCTTGTACTTCACGAGCAGGTCCATTAGAATCACTGCTAGACCCTGCAGGCTCACATTGCTTCTGAAGGGCCACATCTTTCTCAAAAGGGCTGTAGCCCTACATGATCTTGAACGACAATATGCAAGCTATGTGCATCTGCGCCACAAAGCTTAGGGATATCACATAGGCATGAAAGTCCAACACAGTCTTGACAGAACCTGCCGTAAAGTGAGTGCGTCAAGGTCGCAAGTGTCGAAAGCTGAGCACCACCTACAGTAAGTGGTGTTGCGGCATTGTGCGTGTAGGCAGATGCACGTATGGCAGTTGAGACTGCTGCACTGTGCAAAGGAAGTGGTTTGTCATTGCCAAACAGAGAATGCAGGCGAGTATCTACTGACACTTGATTGCTCCAGTACGTACCTAGCTGGGCCTGCTAAGCCTGCCCAGCATACGTCTAGAATGAATGAACGCCGACATTCCACAAATGGATGCATGCAAACACTGCAGCATGACTTTGACTTGACGTTGGAAACCTAGGGAGGGCTTAACATACCTCAGGCTTGGCCATTGCGTAGATTGGGCAAAGCATGCCATGTGACGCAATGAGGAACTGCTGCTGCAGCCGCATGTCTGCAGTGACTAAGTCTATCCTCTGCAAATGCTGATGAAGCGTTGGCAGAAGTTTTTTCTTTTCCTGCATGCAATTCAGCAGTCATCAGCATTGTCATCACTTCCTCACTGGCTTGCATGACCCAGCTAGCTGCACAGAGAAGCAATGAACTGCCTTCATGGTTTGATTGCCTGCAGACAGCAATGTTCTCATTACTATTATTCATAACATGCGTTCATGAGGCTGTATGACCCAGCCGCACGCATGCAGAAGCAATAAAGTGCCTCCCTAATTTGTTTGCCTGCAGACAGCTTTGTAGTCATTATCATCATCATCTTTGTTTGCATTCTGACATTGCTTTACGACCCAGTCAGGTGCATACGGAAGCAACCAGCTGCAGCAAACCATTCTGCCAAAGACTTTTTGAGCCAAGCAGTTTTGTAGTAGTGAGGCACATGTCACAGTCTTATTACTTAGCATGTTTCTGCGGCTTACGCAAATGCAGTGCGTGAACTTCTGGACCCCTACTTCTGCTATACCAGCCTTCGTTCTTCAGTGATGACTGAAAGTGCACTTCCTCTGTCAGTTTGTGCGAGAACTAGGGTTATACATGGTCAAAGCATACCTGGATGAAAGTACAGATCATACTTCCCAGCACCATGCCAGGGGTAGTGCATAGGCGGCTGCACATCTCAAGTGCACGCGCCACAGAAACAGTCTGCTCAGTTGCCCAAGGTAACGGGGCCTGCAATGACAACATATACACACAGTCAGTCCAATGCCAGATAGCACATGTGATGACACCCCTTGGCATTTGCACGTCTCAAGTGCACGCTCTGCAGCAACAGCCTCCTCAGTTGTCCAAGGCAATTGGAGCCTTTGAGCTTCAATGGCAACACACATAATCTGTCCAATTCCAAGTATCACATGTGATGGGACCCTTCAAGCGCTGAATGGTTGGCAGGCTTTGATGCCCACACGGCGTGGACAGCAAGCTTGTGGAGCTGGCATTAATCTGACTCAAGACAGCACTGGGGAATGTGGCATTGCAAGCCCGGGCGGGGGGGGGGGGGGGGGNNGGGGGGGCTGCTTCTGAGGGAGGGGTTTGAAGCATAGGGGCTGAGGAAAGGGGTGTCGAGGGAGGGGTTTTGGGGGGGCTGCGTGAAAGAGAGGATACTGGCAAAAATGTGATCTCGTTGCAGATGACTAATACAAGGCAGCTAATGTTGAAGAAAGCTTGGACAACACAGTGTGATGACACAGTCTGCTCCAAGTGGCGTGATGGGGCAGTGTTTTGCACATCAAACAGGACAACAGCAGTCAGGCAGGCAAAGAAAGCTTGCTTGAGTGCTTTCACGTGTTTAAAAGGCTCAATGCATCAAGGCATGGGCACATTCAGCAGCTGAACAGCCTTGGCACAGAGATGTACCGTAATGCCGTGGAGCATGTCCGTAATGATGTCCTCAAAGAATTTGGTGGCCACAGCGTCGCTGTACAGATGACGAGGCAAGGATTTTGCTGTGTCGACAACTGAAAGTTGCTGGAAATCTGTGAGGCACAGATTGAAGAAGCAAGCAGCCAAAGTCATGACTGTCGGCACATGAGACTTGAACTTGTCCATGAGCACCGCAAAGTCTACTACCCGCTGAGGGTTGAGCTTTGCTGTGTTGGTTTTTGGTTTGAAGGCAGAAGACTCTTTGTGCAGGGTCAGAAAGCAGGTGGCCCATACAAGCCTTTCAACGGCAGCAAACAAGGCTTTGGAAAGTGTCAAAGCTGCAATTGACTGCCCTCGCTCCAAAGCACCTGCATAACTCGTGCCATTCAATACTAGAAGAAGTTGTGAAAGAGTTCCTCTGAAATTGCTCTCAAGCAATTTAGGTGATCCAAAAGCATGAAAACAAATTTCAGCACTGTCCTCAATCTTTCGTGCGCATGCAGTGCAAGCGCATGCCTCAACATGTCATGGTCAGGCACAAGCCTATAAGCTGCTGAGCTATTGTGGGTGAGTCTGGTCACAGTATCCTTACATGGTTGTACTGCAGGCCAGCATGCAACAAAAAGAGATTGGCAGCTTGTCAGTGCAAACACATGCAGCGGCATTTGCTGATTCCTACAAGCTGTTGACAGCTTACCAAGCTTCTGACAGACAGCCCGCAAGAGTGCTTCTGCTTCTCCAGCCTGTGGCTGCGACAGAAAGATGGCTGGATCTTCAGCTGCCCTTTTAAGCACAGCAATGGCCAGCATGCCTGAGTCCATAAGTTCTTCTGATGCTGGATCCCATGCATGCAAGATTGGCTCCATCGCAGCATGAACAACCTCAGTCACATCCAGCTCTGGGTCGTTGACTTGAGATATCAGCAGGTTGAAAAGCAACCTTTGCACTGACCACTGACATCTCTCAGTCACTTGGCGCACTTCAAGATCAGCATCCGCAATGGCATTGGCTGACCCCTTGGTCAGGGCCAAGTCCAGACTGCGGGCTAGGATGGCGGCGTTGAGAGTGACATGGTTCAAGCTTTGCCACTCTTTCGGAGTGACATCAGCTGCACTGTCAGCTTGCTCGAGAATGATGTTCATGGTCTGTGATACTTGGAGAGCAAGATCCAGGTCATAACTTTCCTTGCTGTCCCCCTTTGACGCCCCTGCAGCAGCAAAACTGTCCATGCTTCAGAAAAAGCCGCGTATGCTTTTGAGCATTTGCTTGGCTCAGGTTGGCATAGTGCCAAGCAGGCCATTGGAGACAGTGGTGCCATTGGAAACAGTTGATTGCTCAAGTATATACTTAGCTGGCGCTGCTGAGACTGACCAGCATCCATTTTTGAATGAGATGAAAAAGAATAACTTGCTCAATTGCTCTCAACAAAGTGTTGATGTCAACTGCAAGATGCCCCTCTGTCAATGATGCCTATGGCATACGACGCAGGTGATGCAGCATGGCATTGTTGTGAGGTCGATGAAACTTGCCTGAAGCAGGTTCCACGCTAATTGGCGACAGCATTTCTCCATACTGAAGGATGGTGGAGGTGGTCTTGAAGAAAGTGGCGACCTGTGTGATATGGCGCCTGGACAACTCGTGCAGATTCAGTAGATCAAAAATGAGTGAATGGGCGGTGGCAAAAAGCGTTTGATTCCTGATTGCTGCACGTGGATGCCACAAAGCGCCTGTAACACACAAAGCATTGGTGCCTGATGATAGCGTTCCAACACCCACAAAGGGTCTGATCATGGGAATGGTATTGTCACGAAGAATCATCATGTGCACGGATGCAAGTAATGAGCAGACTGCACACTAATGCTTCACAGCAAAAGCACAACTTGTGGCACACAATGGAGATTCATATGCTGCACAGAGCAACAATTCTCGGTCAGAAGCTGCGGATTGTGGTAGTTGCACACAGTGTTTCAACAAGGCCACCTGCCTTGTGCAACAAATCGCTCTGCAACTGGACTAGGGCAAATCGTCATGAGTGCGCACAGCATGCGCCAGCAGATGTCCAGACGCTCGCAACCCCAGGAGTCAAGATTGCCACGACCAACAATGAGAGACTGGAGATCTGCCAGCAAGTCAACAAGATCACAAGCTAGATGCTGGATCTCTGCATCTGATGCACCTGAGGTGCTTGAGTTAGGCTGACTGCCTGCATTGCTGCTGTCAGGGGTGACTTTGATTGCGGGCAGGGTCTCTTTCACAACAGACCACATGGCTGTCATAGCTGGGCTGACAGGAAGATTGGTTCTAACACGGCTGGACAAGCTGATCAGTTTCAACAGCACAAAGCAGCTGGTCATTTGGCTGACAAGAGTGTTGGTGTCTGCTGCAGAGCTCTTGCTGATGCTCAGGCTGGGAGTCTGAGAATCATTTTGCGTCACGCTTGTCCCTTCCATCACAAAGCTTGCAAGTCTTTTCACTACCAGGGCCAGCGTGATGATATCCATTGTCATGAGCTTTGAGTCCTCCATATACTGTCTGCCGCGCATAATGATGGGTATTAGGTCAACAGCTTGCACTTTTGCCATATTGAGCTGTAGGCTCTGAGGAGGATACTCGGGATCAGTTGAGTGCAGCAGGTTGAGCCGTTTTGCAGCTGCACACCATTCACTTTGCAGCGCAGCTGGTCGACTACCCCCAGATGGCGCCTCCAAGTGATAGTAGGTGTAGAAGGTAGCACTGACTTGAAAAACAGCTAATAGCTCTAGGGCTTTGCCCTTCTGTAAACGAACCTGCGGGCAGATCTGGAGATCACAGAACATCTTGCGGGCCCAATGCCGACCTGTACGGTCGCTACAGCAGTGATCACTAGATCTGACCCGACAAATTGGCTGATCGTGCAGCTCCACGCCCTGATCAAACAGACTGCATGTCTGGGATGGCAGGCAGTAAACCTCGCAAAACTTGTCAATGAGCCCCTGCGTGGTTTCTTGGTCCGCAACTATTATGCGCAGCATGATTTTTGGCCAGTCCTGCAGTAAGTTTAGGTTTAGTTTTGGCGTGACCAGTTGGACGTGCAACGCTCGGGCTTACCCTTGCAGTGATCACTACGTGCATATTGTCAAGCGTCTTCAGACGCTAAAGTGACGCTGCAGAGTCGAGACAAACTGATTGTGCACTCAGGTCTTCGACTTCCTGTGCCTCCACCTAGAGCCCCCCCTCAACCCCCATCCCCAAGCGCCTTTCGCCCCGCCCTAGTGGCATCCACCACAGCAGGCTGATGGAGGGTTTTCAATGCGGGGTGTGGAGACGCGTTTATTTGATTCGGGTCACCAACAGATCTGAAACGACCTACAGGGGGGTAGATAACATCTTGTTGTTCAGTCCTGAGCGCGCTGCTCTTGCTGATTCTTGCTCTTGATCGCGAGATCAGACGCTGATCAGGGTATGTTATGCAGTGGGGTGGTGCAGGACTCAAAATGGCTGCGACATCGCCACATCAACTCCCATCGGGACAGTGACAGGCCCCGTTTGCCAGGTACCAATTATGCGTCTATGCTTACTACAGACAAAGAGCAACTGCCTGCCTTCCGTAAGGCTCGTGTATAATTATCAATTTTGCGTCCTACAGCGAATAGAAGCAAATGCATGTTGTAGTTTCTGCCACCTAAGGTGTCTTGATTAATGTTCTGGCAAGAGCATACACAACAGGGTTTGATAAGCCCTTCCCAAGTAGTGGAATGCCCCCTTAATTAAGAGCTCACGCCATGCCTCCCATTAAATTTCACAGACAGCCAATATTGGCGGGCTGCTCGCCTGCTCAGTCAGAAGGCAGGTAGGAGGATAAAATGCAATTATAAGCCAGCAAATTACGGTTCAGCTGGGCATGCAGAGATGCTGTAGCATCTGTTCAAACACAACGGATCTTGCCAATACTGATGCTCAATCAGCTTTTAACATTAGATATCAGCTAGGCTGTCAAAAAGCAGCTGCTTTGGCTGAATGTCAGTCAGTGACTGAAGCTTTTGGTGGTGTTTGTTCACTGGCTAGGAGGCTTTCTTTAATGCTTCGCACCGCAATGACGCTTGAAACAGCTCTGGAATTGCAGTGTATGAACAAAGTTTTCCCATTCAATTTGAGCCATGGCTGCAAAGACCTGCTTCTTACATGTGCAAAAGCAATTATCAATCAGTCACAATATCGTGAGAGTCCTTGCCCGCAAGATGCCTTGCAAGTGCAGCCATGGTGGGCTTCCCAACTGAGACCTATATTTTAAATCATAATTCAAACTTGGCCCCCTCAACTTTTGTTTTATACAGTAAATGCAGACAATCTCGGCGGGCTGCCCACTAGAGGCCAACAATTGCGCATGCGTCGTGGGCAAAATTGCCCATTCCGCAAAAGCTGGCGGGTTTCCTGCAAGTTGTCCAACCCTGATACACAATGATGGGCCTTGGCTGCAAATATTGCTGAAAACAAGACCACATGGCTGACATGCTTGTCTAAGTGAAAGCTTTCACTTATCTCACTTAAGCATATGTTTGTTCTTGACATGCAGAAGAGTACTATATTATAGGACATATACCCCTCTTGAGCCTATTGTCAAAGGAAACATGCAACTGTTACAACTAATGCACAATGATCACCTCAATGCTGGCATCATGATGAGAGGTTCTATGTCATAGCACTATGACTAGTGTAATCATTGCAAATGATAGGCAGCATGTGCACGTACCTAACATGACGAACTGACATTGACGGACTTGCCTTGACATACTTACCTTGTCATACCTTTTTGTCTTGTCTTCTTGTCTTGCATGCAGCCTGCCGATACCCACGAATGCCAAGGCAATTCGACCGAGTCCCACAGGCTGCACATCTTCGTCGAAGATCGTCAGGGCATCTTTGGAGTTGTACTGGTCTTGGACAACTATATAGCTGCATTTCTTTGGGAGTGGTGTATGTTTCTTTTGGGCAAATCTAGTTTATGTATCAATTGTCCATCTTGCTCGCCTTGGAACCCTCGAGGGTTTCGGAGAGTTTGTTTGCTGGCTGCAGTGAGAGAGCAGAAAGGTCACGAGCCCCAGCCGAATGGCGAATGGGCGAAAGCCGACAGCCGATTGCTC
>BDIU01000335.1:0-37553 GCA_002118135.1 Trebouxia sp. TZW2008
ACGTGTGCTGACGTGCAGGACACAGTAAGGGAGCTGCAGGCAAAGACGTCTGTTTTGCAAATCCGTCTGGACAGAAGTGACTTGCAGCATCAGGTTTGTCTGGTCTGTGGCACGTCCGTCGCTACCTGCTACCGGTCATTCACTGATGACAGCGATCACATACGAATCTTCTCGATCTATGCAGGATGAGCTGGGACGGGTCCAAAGGCAGGCAAACCAAGACTGTGCCTCAGCAAGGTCGCAGGCAGAGGTAACATGTGACCTTGCTACTGATACTTGCCTTCGATGTGGGGACAAACGGCAGGTTCATGCCAAGAGGCGCATGCAATGGCACTCACTGCATGCGATGCAGCCTGTCCTCAACAAGACATGAGACTTTGTACTGCTTGCAGCAATCTGCAGCCCTTGCAAGGCAGGGCCAGCAGCAAGTACGCTACCTGCAATCAGTCTTGGAAGAGGAGCGTACCAAAATCAACCTTCTGCGCCAAAGCGCCCATGCTGAGGTAGCAGCACAGCATCAGGTACTGTGCTTGTTGTTAGCATTGTCACCAGACTTGGCATCCACGACTTACATCTGTGCTTGCCATCTCGTTTGTAGTCTGTGAGCGTGAACTGTTTGGGGCACCACTGAATCAAGGCCAAAGGCGCTGTGTATAGCAATGTTTGCTTTCTTCAATGTGTACTCAACCAGGTGATCTTGGTCAGCAGCTGTGCTTTTGGCCTGAGTCTTGTTGGTGCTTGCAGGCCTCTGCAGCAAGTGCCCAACAGCGCATCAAAGTGCTAGAAGGGGCGCTTGTGGCAGCAGCAGCAGAGAACCAGGCCTTGCTGAGCATGGGAGCATCAGAGACACTGCACTTGGGGCAGGCTCTTCAACAAGCCCTGGCAGACGCAGCGCAGCAGTCTCAGGTATTACATGGTTGCATGCATGCTGCTGTCTTTCTGCCTGATAACGCGTCAAGCAGCTGATGCATGTGAGTGCTCTGCGCATGCTTGACAAGTGCTGCAATGATACTGAAGTGAAGGCTGCCAAGTCAATCATCATTACTTCCATCATCGTGCATCCTGCTTCACACTTGCTGCTTGATCTGCAGGAGGCCCAGGACATCCACATGCTGCAGCGTGAGACTGCCCTGGAAAGGGATGAGTTGAGGGAGGGCAACCATCTTTTGCGCCTGCAACTCAAGCACGCACAGGGTCAGCGGGGGCTTCAGCGCCAACCCCCTCAGGCAGGCAGAGACCCTGCAGACTGGCAGGGCATTGCTGCCGTGTACACCAGCCCGCCTCAGGTATTGCTGCAAGTTTCTTGCTTGACGTGATTGTAGCGTCAGCTGCAATTTTGCCAAGACAGCTAACAGCAAATATGCTTTTTGCTGACATGGACATGCATCACCTTGCATGATTAGTTTGACCAATGGAATGACATGGTGTATGTTTATTCGGTGCAGGTGCAAGAGTTGAGTGCACATTCCAGACAGGGCAGATGAGGCCAATGAAATCGAACTTCAGCCCTGCCCATATCACACAATAGTACCATTTTCCTGACTGTGTTAGATATACCGGCGCTGCAAGCGTCTATTCTAATAATACACAGTCTCAGCCCTACTCAGCCCTATATCGCAAGCGCACATATGTTCTCAGCCCTGCCTGAGCATCATCGTGACGCATGTGGATAAATTTTTGATACTTTTCTTACAGCATGTATGTGATAAAACTTTCGACTCACTGAGACAGCTGTACACATGTAAGCAAATATGTGCTTGACTTGAACTTTGCTGAGAGACGAAACAAGCAAGTGATCAGCATTGTTGACGTTGAGAGCAATTGCAGCATCATGCACAAGTCGGTTTTGCCAAGATATTGAACACAGCAGGCTCCTGGCATCACCTACAGTTTCGGTGAGGGCACGCTATATGCAACAGTAGTTACAGATATTCGAAGTGCATTCGGTCAGGTGTCACCACGCATCAATGTCTTAAAATGCATGTGCAAACAAAGCACTGGTGAATTATCTCAAGATGTGAGTAGTATGTATACCACAAGACCTTTGATATCAACTCTTGCATCGATGCAAAGCAACCGTGCTGTCATCCTTACCGCTCAGAGGCTGAGTACGTAGACAGTCCCGACACAAGCCAGACGAAGAGCTCAACTAAACAATTAGCACAAGATCACTCAGCACCAGGCAACCTGACACGTGATGTGCAGCTGTTCTGTAATCTTGTGCCTAGTAATCTGCTGTGGTTCAAGTGGAGCAGCAGGTCTTCTGATGATAAGCTGTGACCATACTGGGGCTGTGCTGGCATGCAATCAATCCTGGCTCAGTGACCAACATTTGCACAATGAATGTGCACTGGCTTAAGACAATTCAGCTCTTGTTGAGCTTGCTGCCATGACTAGCTAGCCTTTCTGTGCAGCCTGCATGGCTTTCTTGGGGGTTGCCTGCAAGCAGGTTTTGCAAAGCATATGCAGAGTGATGCACAAGGGACTGCACACAGGTTTAGGTGCTTAAACTGACTAGCATAAGCTATGGAGCAGCAAGTCCAGTTGCAGAAGTGCTGCTATACGGCTGACCTGCTACGTCAACGCCCTGCTATGCAAGATGACGTCGCAGTGCTTCATCTTACCACGACATGGCTGTCCCTCTCCTCAGCGCAGGCAATATTGACTTACTCTTTGCATGCTCAGCAGAGCATTGCAGCCTTCTCCTGCCTCCTTTGACCTTCATTGCCATCCACAATTAGCATGGCCAAGACAGCAGATGCACGTTTGTGCTCTGCTTCAACTGCACTGAGGGCCTGATTGTGGGGACACATATACTTCATGGCCATCAGTAGCAGAGGATGCTTGCTGCTCGTCTGCGCTTTGGCTGTCAGGAGGAAGCATGCTGAGTGCTGCAGTTAGCTGGTGACCAGGCAAGTTGACGCAGGGAGTTTTTGCTGTGACTATGGCAACAGCTGATTTTGCTGGACCTGCTGGCTTCTCTGCAGTCTTGGCAGCAGCGCCAGCGTGAGGGAGAGTACTGGTAAGGATACTACGCCTAAAGACTTTTGTTTGATCAGTGATGCTGCCAGTGAAAGTGCTGCAACCTCACAAGATGCTGAACCTGCTTTCAGGGCCTTTTGGCGTAAGAAATCATTTGCCTGTACGGCTCATTCAGAGCTCAGCATACATTGGCAACAGTCATGTGATGTGCTCAGCTCACGCTGTGCTGAGCCTGGAAAGGCGGCAGAAGTGCTGACTGTGGGGCTGCTGCTTGCAGGTATGGACTGGTCTGTAAACGCTGATGTGGATGCAGCTGGCAGAGCTGCGGGTCCAAGGCTGTTGTGCAACACCGGAATAGACTTGCACTGATACTATATTGTCTGTATGACCCACAGTTGGCTTCCTGTGAAGGTCATGTGTAATGCATCATATACCATGACATGTATGTTGACACCCCTCTTAGCACTGTCACAGTGTTGTTCTCATTGAGGTACCAGTACAAGAAGCATAATTAGTGTAACAATTGCTGTCTGCTAGCAAACAGCCTCTAATCAAGATTGTTTGAAGCGAAGACTGCAGTCTGTCACACATTGGTGACAAGCCAAATGATTGCCAAGGCTGGCCAAGCTGTGGGCGTTTGTACTGTGTTGCGTGTACACAACTTTATTGATGCCTTGAGGTAATCAAGAAATAACCTTCTTCTGACAATCACTTGAATCACAGGCCCAGGTGGCGCTGCAGTTGCAGTGCACAAGACACAAATCGAGTCATTAAGGTCATCTTTACAACAGTTACTGTGACTGTACAGAGCACAGCAGCTTAAAAATATCTCTGATATTGGCCATTGAGCATTCATGACAACAGCTGCTGTGTATGCATCGGCACAAACAAGAAGCAAGCATGATATCGAAAGACTAGCACTCCATGGGGACTTACAACAAAGTCCACGACGCAAAGCCTTGCTGTGAAGAACAGTATGAAGAAGAGGATGGGCCAGTTTTGTTTTTGGCAGAACCCTTGTCGCAAAACGGTCTGGTCAACTCATTAAGCTTTCTCTCGCGAACAGCCATGACAAGTCACTCATGCCGTCCTGGAGCTGACCATAAATGTCCAGGTGTTAGCATTCGTGGCCACCGTTTCCACTGAACAAGCCTGTGCTCTGGCTAGCCTTCCAGATCAGATCAATCTTAGCGACCCAGACTGTCTTGCATTCTAGGCCCGACCCTGACTTGACCGGCCACTGCATTACTAAACGCGTACTGCATCTACATTTAGCGTAGGCGCTTGCTCAGCATGTGGGAGTTTTGGCGCAGCAAGCTCTCAAAGGGCAAAACTCGTCATAAGCGTAGAGACCTAGACACAGGGTCCGATGAGGACTCCCCGTCCACTGTTCGATCCATGGACCTCACGGACTCAATGATGCCTGGCACATCTCCGGAGAACAGCTCTCATGGTGTGAATCAAGCAGACTGGACAGACATGTTGCTGGCTGCTTGTGTACATGTGACACGTAAAAAACACAGCTCCTTTTTGCAGTTTACTTCAAGGACATCATATTGCCAGCCAGCGACGATGATGATGAAGATGAGTCAGAGGAGGTCAGCAACCAGTCAGATGTAGCTGCTCAGGAGAGAACCAGTACAGATGAGCCTCAAGCAGACCTTGGCACACAGAAAAGCCTGCGTCCCCAAAGAAGCAAAAGAATGCATAGGGTCGACAGGCAGAAGCTCATCATCATACTGGTTGGCTTGCCTGGTCGAGGCAAAACCTTCCTGTGCAACAAGCTGATGTGCTACCTGAACTGGTACGCATTCCGCACATCGCAGCGTGCCATGTAATTTGCAGCAGAAGCTAGGCTTGTCTGCAGCATCACTCACTTGGCAAGGTCAACGTTCTGCTCATTGACTTTGTCGGAACCTATGTGACCGTCTTTGTTTGACATGTATATACTTGCTTGCAGGCTCGGACACACAACCAGGCACTTCAATGTTGGCCAATACCGCCGCAAGGCCAAAGGAGATGATCTGCAGGATGCTGCATTCTTTGATCACAACAATGCGGTCAGTCATCTTGTCAAGCTTGCCTCCACATGTCAAGGCAGCACATTATATAGCATATACCCTTAACAGCGCCCGCATTCTTTGTTCACCCAGCAAGGGCCTTGGCAGAACAAACTCTGATGACGCCTGCATCTGGCAAAAGACATGCTCTTCCAGATCACATGCTGCTGTCTGGGCTTGAGCCATTTTTTAGGAGTATTGACTCTTCACAGTAACATGCAATTGAAGGCAGAACTTGACTGTCAGCTTTTGGCATACAGGCTGGCATGAAAGCAAGGGAGCAAGCGCTATATACAGCACTGGATGACATGGAGGATTGGCTGGCCACGGGTACACACCTTTTTGCAATTTTGGCCTTTATTTGCCACTGCCACAAACGTGCGTTGGTATTGTCAACACAGCCCGTACCTGATACAAATACCAGCCAGCCTGAAGACACAGGGCTAGAGTGACACATGCCCAGCACCTGTATGACTGCTGTTGTTGTGATTGTTATGCAAACAAGCACTTGCAAGACAGTGAAGCTCAGGCAGTGATGGATGGCTGTGCAGATGAAGCACAAGTGGCCATCTTCGATGCCACCAACTCAACAGAGGAGCGCAGGGAGAAGTTGGTGAGCTGTTTGCTGCCAGTTTTTCATTTGACATCTGTGCCATGTTAGCTGGATTGTTGCCCGGTACAAGCATATCATAATGCACACAATGCAAGTCGTCAGCCAAGGCCAACTGTACAATTTGAGACTGCATGTGTCCTGGAAAACCATCAGTCATTCTCGCCATGGCAAATGCCACATGTCAGACTCGCTTGCATGGGAGCAAGCATCTTGCAACCCATTGACAACAATTCCTGTGATCAAACTGCATTGCTATTGCAGAAAAACAGATTCCACAACAAGTGGCAGTACTTGTATATTGAAAGCATCTGCAATGACCCGCAAGTGCTGGAGCAGAACTACCGCTACAAGATGATGTACAGCCCAGACTACAAGGATGTCAACACTGAGGAGGTCAGCCAGCTGCTGATTATTGTGATGCTGCTTTTTGCATGAGCAAGCCAAGATGAAAGATACATCAACAGTCGTCAGTGTGCCTTGCAATTGCACTTCTGCATGATCATTGAGCAACACTGTCCAAGTTTGCCCAAGATGTATGTTCAAGGCATGCGTCAAAGCTGCACAAAAGATGGCTGTGCAGTCACTGCGCTGGCACCAAAAGCAAATCTGCAGTCCTTATGTTGTTACAGTTAGGTCACAGGATACTGTGCTAGTCATTTGCAATTAGGTGCAACCCTTCTGTGTAGTATTTGCTGTGAGTGTGACCAGCACAAAATGTCCTGCAGGCCCTGAAAGACTTCCAGGACCGCATTGCCAAGTACGAGGAGGTGTACGAAACCATTACTGACCGGTCGCTGCACTACATCAAGCTCATAGACATGTACGCTTTTGTTGAAACAAACCCACTCTTGCCTGTTATGCGTTTGACACAAATCTCGTCTGTCAGAACTTTGTTTACTGTCGTCAGTTACTGTGAAATGAGATCATGTATGTTGATTCAGTAAATGGACTAGCCAATGGCAGTAGGAACTGGGTGATGCCACTGTACTGATACCATTGAGCTTTGTCAGTCACAATGTCACGTCCTGCTGAATGCCAATGACAACTGTTGCATCTTTGATAAAGCCTCAGTAGCATGCACAACCATATGTAAGCAGCGTCAAGGCAGCTGATAAATTGCCTGGGCTTGCTGCAGGGTGACTGGGAAGGGATACATGGATGTAAATCGCATCAGTGGCTACATTCCAGGAAAGATGGTCTTCTTCCTCATGCAGGTTCTGTCCCTGCCTTGCTTGATATCCCTTCTGAGCTGCACATTGCATCAATATTCACAATCAAGTTCAGTCTGGCTGCAATGTAGATAGTCACAGAGCATGCAGGCATCGCAAAAGGATCGGCATATTTCAAATGCGTCAATGACCCTCTGAAGTCATGACCTGCAGCACATGCTATATCGCAAGACCTGATCAGGTCCCAGCCATATCAGTTGCCTGAAATGGGCCTTGGGAATCTAGCCCGTTCCTGTGCTGCAGATCTGCAAAGCAGGAGTTGCTCGCATGCGCAAGATCTGGTTCTCACGGCATGGTGAGAGCGAATACAACATGTTTGCCAAGATAGGTGGTGACAGCAACATCAGTCCTCAGGGACAGATCTACGCCAAGATGCTGCCAGATCTTCTTGTAGATAGGGTGCCATTGGTACGTCACCAGAGCCTTGTCACAGTTCTCATTTCCTCAAGCTGCTACATTTCATATTCAGATTGCATACAGAACTACCTGGTGGTGCATGCATTACAATGCTGCAGCCAGCTTGCAAGCTTCTGGATGTCAGTGTTGTGCATACATTGCATGTCCTGACTGTGGCCTGTGCGTTTGTTGCCAGCTTACATGCTGTCATGACCATAGCTATCCCCTGCATAATGTAAAGGCCCAATAAGAGTCGTTTTGGCAGCTATTTTGCTCAACGTAAAGCTTGGGCATGCAGACAAATGATGGGCAGACGATGCCCGTGTCTGTCTGGACATCCACTCTAAGGCGCACTATACAGACAGCAGAGCTTCTGCCATTCCCCAAGCTGCGCTGGAAGGTATGTCACCACAGCCTCCTGCACATGATACTTCAGCCTTAACACAATGTACTGTTCTTACCAATCCAATGCTTGAAAACAGGATCCTTTGGAAATTCACATCCACACTTATCATCAGTCACAATGCGCTTGATGTGGCAAGCGTGGATTGGGCTAAGGCAGCCTTGATGGAATTGTTTCCAATACTGTGTCACCGACCTGAGTTGCTGCATGTGCTTTAGGACCCAATATCCAGCAATTAGTCTGCATTGAATTTAGACTGTTGACAGGTTGTTGTCATTGATTTGTGTTTTGCAGATGCTGGATGAGATCCAAGCTGGCATATTTGATGGTTGGACGTACGAGCAGATTGAGCAGCAGATGCCTCAGGAGTTTGCAGCCAGAAAGAAGGACAAGCTCAAGTACAGGTAATCAACCAGGTTGACTCAGCAAAAGTCTGTACTGGTGCATTGCAGAGGGAATTCCCAATTGCACAAGCATTTGGTCAATTAAGAGCATGTTGTCAAATTTGTGCTGCTGCCAACTGCTGCTTACCTTCATCTATCCTGGTGCTGGGGCAGGATCTCGTTAGCTGACTTGTTCCTGAGTTGTCCCTAAATAAAGCTTAAATTTCTGCCTGCCATTCGCCACATACTATAACATGCCTCAAATTGCAAGGCGTCAAACACATCAATGGGGTTGTCGTGTGGGGCATAAAATTGGGGGGGAAGTCACTTCAAGCAAATTTGCTTCACCATGCTCAGCCAAACGCAGGTCTGCCATGCGCTGTCCCTGCAGGTACCCAAGTGGCGAGAGCTACCTGGATGTCATCCAGCGTCTGGAGCCTGTCATTATAGAGATTGAGAGGGAGCGCGAGTGTGTGTGCATTGTGGCACACCAGGCAGTGCTGCGTGCTCTGTACGGCTACTTCAACAAGATCCCTCTGAAGGTCAGCAGCTCTCATTGCGTCACTGCTTTGCAAATAAGCAATAGTGTCAGAAGAGCAAATGCAGGCATGTGGCAAGCTGCTCTGTCAGCAGCTCAGCTATGTTTGACTGACGCAATTTGCAAGTCTTTTTCTTTGAGACCTGAAGAGTCATGCAGCCGGACTAGCATTCAACCCTCTCTTTTAGACTGAGACCTTGTGTTGCCATCTGTGACCAAGTGTTTGCCTCTATGTCCGGCCTCAGTCGGCCTACACATCACATAAGCTCCTGGTTGGTTGCATCAGACCAGTGCATTATCAGCCACTTTGCAGTCAGCCCTCAATGTGTCAACTATGCGCTGCAGCTTTCTGAGTTGCGTCTTCAGCTGTAGAGAACTGGACTGCACACACAGGCAGAGTGTTATGGCATGTGGTCTCTCATGGTGACAAAAGCAGGCAAAGGATGCCATTCTTCGAAAACAATATCGATCTGCCTTTGCCATGGCATTAGCCCTAACTCTGGGCTACAGCTGAGTCAAACAAACACTTCTGGACTTAGGGCAAGCTGTTTTTTATGCAGGACATTCCCAGGTTGGAGATCCCTTTGCATACCCTGATAGAGCTTACCCCTAAGCCTGACGGTACCATGGCAGAAGAGCGCATCCCCTTGGACGTCAAGGGTGCCAACCCTGAGGAGCTGGCCGCCCACCTGAAGCATCGCATGAATCTGCAGAGCGGCACCTACGCCACGCCCATGACCCCATTCTCGCCCTTTGAGGGGGGAGGGGGTGGCAGTGACTCGCCATTTGCCAGGGTTGACTCAATGGGGATGGGCATGGATCAGCTGCCCACAGTAAGTCATATAGTGGCCAGGCAAACTAATCGGGACACCAAGCGTACAAAGCGTTTACTGTTTATGTCTGTCCTGCACCTGGCTGCTGGCCAATACAGTACAGTGTGGTAATATGCTGAAACAGTCAGAGATACAGACTGAACTGTGTTGCCTGGATGCAGTACGCATCAGTGCATACTATACAGCACATCATGTCCCGTTGGCTGTGTAGAATTGGCCAGCTGATGAGGCAAGTCATTAAAAGTGTATGTCTGACAATGCTTTGTCACACACCTAAACATTGCCTTGTACAGAATAAGCAACACATCCGTTTGCACATCACACCTAAGGTTTTGACTGCTTCTGTATTGTCAACAGCTCATGCGCTCAGACATTGCCCTGTAGGGAACAAGCAAAATTTTGGTGCTAGACTTGTTGAGCTACTCAACAACAGACCAGTCAAGAAAGCATTTACATATGCCAATGTAGTCAAGACATGCTGTTTTCAGCAAGTCCTAGTTGGTTACACCACCACAAATCTGAGACATATCAGCTGAGGGCACTTTCTCTGTGTCATCTGCTGCTGACATCTGACTGGACAACTGGCTTAGCTCAGTCTGCCAATGGTCCACCAGAAAGGTCAGCTTTCGTGTTGACAACATGTTTTCCACTGTGATCAAATGGCTGGATGTCTGGGTCTATTGCCACCGTTAGCCCCTCTCATTGCTCTTGTCAAGTTGATAATGGGGGCACATGTCCTCAGCATTGAGACTGACTGGTGGTCAATTCTGACCCCACCTAGATAGTCACGCATTTGCTGTCACTGTGCCATGCAAGCTGTTGAACAACACTGTTACGTCTGAATGCCCAGTAGACAGTGTCTTCAGAGGTCAGCACTTTTCTTTGTTTGGTTCAGCCTTTCATCAGCAGGACATTTGCTTTTTCTGTGAGGCAAACTTTGATCAGCTGCCTTTGGTTGCCAGTCACATTCACCCATGCTTTCAAGCCAGGAAGTCAGACGAGGCATCTCTGGCTCCCTACCCTGGACTGCAAATTGTACTGATCAATTGTCATACTTGAGGCGTCACCATTTACTGTGTTGTCAACAGGCAGCTTCTCTAGGAGGGCCACTGGCCTTGGGGGCAACGATGGGCTCCTTCACTGTGCCTCAAAGCCTCAGGATTGCTCGGGCCATCAGTAATGCCACCTCCATTCCAGCAGACGTGGCACACCATGCCGTGTCTCAGGCGCTGATGCAGCCCGGCACCCACGGGTCAGGCAGTGGGGGGTCAGACAAGCTACCCTCCCCTGCAGCCATTAGGGGGTCCATGGCTAGGGATCGCAGGGACAGAGACAGGACCTCACCACTGAAGAACTCATCATCTGCTAAAGGTGTGCAGCTGTGGTCAAGTGTCATGACACTTCAAGGAATTTACTTATGGGATGGGCTTGCCACCTGATCCCCTCTGTCTCTTGTCCTCTCAGCGGGCTCAGGGCGACTTGTATGACCATTGGTGACAGGCAATGACCTGTAGGGAAGGCCATGCTTGGCATGAATAGAGGGGAGAATTTATGCTGTTAGGATGCTGTGGTTTGACAAACAGCTTGCAAACTAGCCCAGAATACTTGGGCATTTAAGGTTAAGCAACAAGCTGCATATTGGCAAACAGCTTCTTGTCTGCATGATCTGCAGCGTGTCTGCAAAAGCGTTGCTGAGTACCAGGATACTTGCAATACACGATGCACTTGTGCGCCCATGCGGTCCCCCAGGTGTTCCTTCGCTGTCCTGCAATGTTAGGTTTGCGTTAATGTTGGCAAGCCAGCGGAAAGCTTACCAGGCCCTACTGACCCCTTAACAGCAAAGAGCACCCAATATGCGCTTTTAGCAGAAGGTACAGCTTGCAATGGAGCCGTCACATGTACTGCCTTCAAATCTGATGATGCTGCACTGGCTGACTATTTGCTGACTCAAGTAAATATAAGACGACTGACTGATTGAACTTGGGCGCCTGCATTGAGTGCAGGTGTTGCAGCAATACCTGAATCCACATCTGGGGAGCTGAAGGCTCTGGAGAGTGGAACCCTGGTACAGCCTGAAGGAGAAGAGCGTCCCAACTATGCTGAGCTGGCCACCCAGACCTCAGACAGTCTGAAAGCAAATGAATAAGGCCAAGTGCAGTCATGAATGAGTAATAAAGCAGGACATGACCTGCTATGTGTAGACTAGTAGGTAGTGTAGATTTTATGGGAAGAGGCTTTGCTGAACTTGCATTTCGTGTGTTTCAGTCATGCTCAGCAATTTGGCCGTCAAGCTTAAAGTTTGGTGTTGTTGTGTGCGACATTTGCAGCAACTAGGCAGCTTCTAGCACCATGCGGTGACATGTGGGAGGGGTCAGGCAGGAGCATTGTCAAGCTGCAAGGCAGTAGAACACACAGATTTCGGCAGAAAATCCCCAATGAATACCGGTAGCGCGACATGTTTGCAAAAATTTCCCAGAAGGTTTTGACAATTGTCCGACATTTGACTCTGTTGTACAAATACATTAGTCTTCACGATGTGATTCCACGTTGGCAGAGTGCATCCTGTCATCTAATGCTCACAAGCCATGGCATGATCGAGAATTTGTACAAGATGGAGAACTACAGCCTAGCCTTCTAACAGCTGCTTCAAAGATGCCATCAAGGCAGCACTCTTGTCTCATTTGTGGACCTGACTCAGATAGATGCTAGAATGTGATCGCCTCATACGCGTTGTGTTCAATTGTGTGCATCCTCGCGCATCCTGACTCAAATCCACGCTGGAATAATTGTTTTTCTGACCCAAGGGCAGATAGAAACCGCCCTAAAGCAGCTCTGTTGACGATGATCCAATTCGCCCTAAGCGGCAAGGATGCCAAACAACTAATCAGTGGAAGGGTGAAAGTCTTTCTAGCTCCGATACGGCTTGACTGACGTCTTTGATCCTGGTTGAGATCAACAAGAGATCTATAGACATCACGTTGACGCGGACATTGCCTCGAAATCGCCAGGTCCGCCGACACCGTGAGGGCAGCACGCGATCTATACCTCATACTGTGGCGACTGGACGCTGTAAGGCAAGTAGAACACCAGCAGAAGCTAAACACCGTAGCTCAGCAAGATCCGCACGAGCTGGTGACACTATCTCCTAGTAGTCGCACGCCGGACTTTGCCATGGATCGGGTCGCCTTTTAGCTCTACACAAAAGCAACTGGCGCTCGCACTTGCAACTCGCCTTCCGCAACGTGTGATGTACGGTATGCCGCACCAGTACGGCGGCCTACCTCCTGATGGGCCGGATGGTTCGCTGCACGACGGCTTTCTACAAGACATTCAAGCCACGGTGAGTGGCCGGTGCAGTCCTTTCGCTAAGCCGGCAGCATAGCCATTTGATGACAGCTGATGTCGCTCGAAGTGCTACTATCAAGCTCATGAGCGGACTGTGCATATGCATGCTTTTGAGTCGTGTTGCACACCACAAAATTGCCCTAGATCACTTGATACAGCCAGCTGAACCGGCGATACTGTCTGGGGCAATGCAGGGCTTGACTGACTTTGCAGCTGAAATTGGGATCATAGATGCAAATGGAGAGATTCCAGGTGTCAGAGCACATGGTAAGCGGAAGCTTTGGCATCAAATGTAATGCTGACCAGACGCCTTGTGGTGTTAAGTCTCTCATTGTCAGCATGGGTGCACTGCAGAGGAATGGGACTCAATTGCAGAAGCAGGCCCTGATCTGTTTCCACAAAACTACCAATTGCCTCCAGAACCTCAGCCCTCCATTTCATCCATGCAGCAAGGTATTGATGCCTTGGCCACTCTCAGCTACATGAGCAACTTGGCGATCTGACCCAACACACTAGTGCAGTGTGCACTCACAGCACTTTTTGAGCTGGAGTTTATTCAGTCTTCAAGGAGTGTCAACAGTCTACCACTATGCATGTTGACTGACACTGACAATCATGCTGCAGGTGACAGACTGCTGGAGGCAGCGAGCATAGCTGCATCTAAGGCAGCAGCAGTAGCAGAGGCAACAAAACGGCGCATTCGGCAAACAGCAGAGGCTGCTCAGCAAGCCTCTGGCAGCCCAACTACAGAGGCGGGCACCAGCAATGCAGTCAACACGCCACCCACCAAACCTGCCCGCAGCAAGAGGTAAACTTCACTCGCCCACACTATTGTGCACAAGCAGACATGCACAAATGCATCATGTGGGGCTCGCAGTACAGCTCACGGATCACCCCCCCAGGATTCTGTGACTTTCCTATGATGCTGTTGCTGCTGCTGCAAGCGTAGATTTTCAGCTCAATGGCTCACACTGTCTGCTCTGACCTGTGCGAAACCCCTCATACATACATACATACAACATGGCATGGCTAGCATCCTCTGTCATCACAAAAACAGATGGGTCGTGCTGTGCCTTGTCAGGCCACCTTGTACAGAGATCTACATGCATCTCGCATGCTTGCTGTTGCACTCAGTGGTGACTGAAGAGCAGTTGGTTGCTGCAGCAGTGGGAGGCCCTCAAGGGGATCCACCTCAGGCGGGGACCAACCACCTGCAGGCCGAAACAACGGAAAAGGGTTGCGTCATTTCAGCATGAAGGTGTGTACACTGAATTGGACTTGTTATATTTTGTCAAGCAGTGCTGATGTTCGCGAGGCTGATGTGGCTGCAAGGTTAGAGTCAGGTTTGACTTTGCGGGTCAGATGGCGCATTGTCTGTGATGTGCAAGCTGGTCATTGCCATTAGACTTTGCTTCATACATTGACAACGCTGGGTGCTCGATAGATGAGTTGTCAGTATACAAGCAGAGACAAATATTGCTTACTCAACAGCTGGCATCCGAAGATGTTGTCATGTTGGTTCCCCATGTTGATTCTTCTGTTGTTTGTGATTGAAACAGGCACTTGCCAACCAGGTCTGTGAAAAGGTGGAGAGCAAAGTGCGCACAACTTACAATGAGGTGGCAGATGAGCTTGTGAGCGAGTTTGGCAATGTTGAGGGCACAGGTGAAATGCACCTTTGACGATGAGAAATGCAACACATTAATGCCTGAATTCATCATGAAAACCCTGCATTTTGGCCTACAAGCTCAAGCATGTCACCTCGTCTGGGCAGCTGGACATGTAGGCCATAAGGGCAAATGAGCGCATCTATGTCACCATCTCGACCGGCGTACTGAGGCTTCCTGAGCCCAGTATTTTGGCTGAAGGCAGGATTAATGTGTCATGTCAAGCTGATGTTTGCCAGTAGATGTACAGCTAAAACTGGCTTCAGCGCAATATGCTGCGATGTGCAATGGTCAGGCATGGCAATTCTGCTGCACAGACACATGGACAACGGTCATGACTTGGATGGCAATCATGACCCATGCTCCATACAGCATTGCACATTTTCTGCCTTAACAAAGCAACATGTTGCGTAATCCTGAGCCAGGCTTACTGTACTGTACCTTCCAGGATCTCCAGGTGGCACTCAGTATGATGAGAAGAACATCAGGCGGCGCGTGTATGATGCTCTCAATGTCCTGATTGCAATGGAGATCATCTCTAGGTCCAAGAAAGAGATCCTATGGCATGGCTTGCCCAGCGGCCATGGCAATGCTTTAGAGCGAGCCAGGGCTGACAAAATCTGCCTCAATGCTCAAATTGACAAACAGCAAAGTTACCTGCAGGTAAGCCAGCACATTCAAGCTCATAAAACATGATCTTCCTGCACAAAGCTGTGCCATCAGCTGTTTCAGTCAAGGCTTTGGGCCTGTGCTCAAGGTTATATGGTCGTGGCACGTCTCACAAGGCGTTATATGCATGCTGTTCTGTTTTGATGACTATTTCAAGCACAAGCACCAAAGATGGGCTACTTGCTTGGGTCCCATGCCATCAAGTGCTCAGTTGCAGTAGCACGCAGCTACAGCAAGCATTCAGGCAGGAAGCCTGCTAGTGAGGTGTCCCAAAACAGTACAGGTCTGTGTCAGGGTACACATTGCATGATGTGACTGTGGGAATAGTCTACACGCAATGCATTGTAGCAAAACTATACAAACTTCTGTGTGTCTGTTGGTAATGAAGCGTGTAGTCTCGCTGTGAGAACTGAGTCAAACCCCAATGACGAATGCAGTGCCCATGCAATAGTCTGCCTGCTGTTTCATGACCCTTGGCATCACAACAGTCCACAACATCTTTTCCCCAATTTTGATGGCCGGTCTGCATGCATAGTCTCCCAAAGAGTAGGCATAGGCAGCCCTGCGCATTGTGAAGAAGGGATTGGCTTGTCACAACGTTGGCAGATGCTTTGGGCATTGGCTGCAGGAGTTGCTGAAGACACAGACAGCCTTGCGCAATCTGATACAGCGCAACAGGGACCTGCCTGTGGAAGCGCTGGCTGCTAGGAACCAGGAAGCCCAAAAGGGACCGACCGCCCTGCAACTGCCCTTCATACTCATACAGGTTGCCAAGCATGCTTTGAGAGCACTCACATGAAAAACTTGCACCCGTCTGGTACAGGATGAATGCACCGGCATTGCTGCACTTCTGACATGCACGCAGAGACTTATCTAAATGATGATGCTGTGCGCTGCTCTTGCAGCTGAGCTAAGGAGAGCTGTTCGTCTGTCTTGCTGTCTTATCTGTGAAGCATCTCAACCAAACATTGCTGTGCGTTTGCAGGCCAACTCAGACTCCCATGTTGAAATACAGATCTCTGATGACTCACGGCATGCACACTTTGATTTTCACAGGTGAACATCTGGGATTCCTTGTGCTTGATTTCTGACTTCACTTTATCATGTCCCTGCCACATTGCACACATGCAGAGTATTGCACGGGCAGATGGCATAGAGTGATATTATTTAGAAGGCTGTGCATAGATGCATTCATTGCTTATGCCTTGTGTGTTTGTCTTTTGAAACAGCACTTTCATACATTTCAACAGACCGTCATCATGATTGTGCTGATGCAGCTCACCCTTCAAAATCCATGGCGATGATGAAGTTCTTCGTCACATGGGTTTGCACCATGACAACCCTGCCCCTACCCTGGCCCCCCCAGCCCCCCTCCAGCTGCCCCCAATGGTGCAGAATCAAGCAGGCCGTTCAATGCAACCCTCTAACCATATGCTGCCTGATCAGGCAACTCCTCAGGTGAGTTACACAATTTGGCAATTTTCCTGGTGATACTGAGAATTAGCCTGAAGTGCTACGCACGGGCAAGCCAGTGCAACAGTGTACTTTGCAGAATGCTGCTTCACCCATGCGACAAACTGCACCTAGTGGTTAGGCTCATGTTTCTCTTCATAACAAGCAGTAGTGTGCGTTATGCACCAAGAGAGAACAGCGTCTCAGATTGTCCTGAGGCTGTGCCTTGGGCTGTCAAACAGCGCGGCAGTTGCAGACCTCTGCTGCATGTGAAGCTGCCAGTTACACGGCAGTGGTCATTGTCGTGTGTATATGCTAAAGGTTGTTTTGCATGCACTGTAGGATCAGATGCAGATGGAGGCAGATCAGCGTTTGGCTGCCCTTCAGCAGCAGAGTTATCCTCAAATGCAAAGGCAGATGGCTAATGGGTCCATGGGCCAACCCCCACCCTTTCATGGGCACCACGCCAATGGGGCGGTCACTGCCAATGGCAGCCTGCCTGGCAGCAACAGCCAAGACGGCAGTATGTTGAGGAGTCAGAATGGCAGTCCAATGGATGACTCACCCCCAAATCACATGCTTGTCTCAGGTAGAACTGAAGTTTCTGCCAGACTTGATGAATTGCCGACCACAAGCTTCTCTTCGGTCTCTTTCTGCGCTTCTGGGTTGTGCTGTGCTTCAGTGTCATTGCACGTTCATCAGTGGGCAGCAGTCCAGTCTGAAGCAGATGGTATGCGTACAACATGCAATCATCGTTCATGTGCAGTTTTCTATCCTGCCGAACTTGATGTCTGAAGAGTCTTGTGGCAGACAGCACTTCCAATTAGACCACAGATGCAGCTCAGTGCCGCCTATGCGCCAGCTGAGGCATGACTTGTGTCACTGATGCTCTCAAGCGCAAGCGACCATGGGTCTCAAATGCAGCTTGGTGTCCAGCATGAATGTTTTGGCTGATGACTTTGTTCTTGCCATGTAGGCCAGAGGCTACCAGCAACACCTAAAGCTCAGGGCCTCTCTCCTGGGCTGCACGGCATGGCCCTTAGCCCTGGCACCTTATTGCCCCAACTGCCCCTTCACGGCCTGCATCAGCCCCAGGCTTCTCTCATCAATCCATCTCAGGTGCCGTCTTTGTGAAAGCAAAGATTGAGACCTAGCATTGTGAAACAAGAGGACTCTGCTGCTGCATCACACAGTATTGTAGCAGAGCACGGTTGAAAATCTTGTGTTGACACAAAGTGCCTGCACCAAGCAATGTCATGTCAGCTGGGCTTGCTTGTTGCTACCAGTCTACAGTCTTCAAGATCTCACAGTGTATAGGCTCTCTTCTGCAATCCTGATTTGGAAGTTGAATTGTAGGGACATCCTGCTGCATGGCAGTATGCTCAAGCAAACGGTAGTATGATGAGTCATGGCCATGGTCACTTGCAAAACGGGTTTCCCCAGGAGCTGCTAGCACCTGAAGCAATTATGTCTCAGCACAGTCAGAAGCAGCTGCAAGCCGGTCAAGGTTTGCCACAGACCAAGAGTGTTGCAAGGGCAGTTGGGCCAGAGCATCCTGCTTGGAATGGGCGCTATGAATTGTAAGATTTGCAGGGTGCTGGCTGCGCAGCCATGTTTCTTGTCTTCTGTTACGCGCTGGTGAATGTCTTTGGTCAAGCTTGTGTACTTTAGTTTAGGCTGCAGGTAGATCTTGTACTGAAATTGCGCAGCAGTGTGTCGCTCCTGCTCATCATGAAGGCTAGTGGCAAAGTCCTGGAGACAGAACGCGGCTTCTGATCCATGCTGTGCATGTCTCCACCTTCAAAGTATAATTGTTGACAGATAGTTGATCTTTGCACTTCTGATGTAGATTAGTTTTGTTGTTTTCAAGGTGTGAGCTGCAGCTGAACAGACCGTGCCTATTCACATGTTGCAAGTGTGCATGCATCAACGTGTAAAAGGGCAAGCTGAGCTGTCCAGCAGAGGTTGCTGTGTAATCAATGTGGCACCTTAACTTTGCTCTGTCTGCGCCCGCCTTGGGTCTACCACATGGTAGACTGTCATTGCACTGAACCATGCATGAGACAGCACGAAGAAGCAGCGAACAAGAGAGCGCTTGGGCGCTGACTGGCCGAGACACACCTGGTCTTTCGTCAAACACAATTACGCCAGCGTGACATGAAGCTAGATCACAGCTTGGTACAGCTAGACTTTGGGCAAGGAGTGGCTGATCAGCAACTGTTTGACAAAGCATCAGCGATCCGGACACAGGTAAGGCGCGTCTGCCACGATGCTTACATGCATGCCCCAAGATTGCTTTTGTAGTTACGCCTAATGTGCTTGACAGACGTCGTTAGCAACCCTGGTGAGTTGCAGGTTTTCCAGGTGGAGCAAGGCTTTGAGAGTGAGTTTGACGAGCTTGACAAGGACATTGCCATTCACTTCATTGCAGAGGTGCCCATAGAAGTTGCACGGCAGATTGATCCGGAACTTACAGGCAATGACCAGGCTGCAGTTGCAGCTGGAAGAATGTATCAAGTGCCATACAGACCTGACAGCAGTAACCCTGACACACCATCCTACCCCTTGGAGTTGGTCTTCAGCATAGGCAGAGTCTGCTGCCTGAAAGCATTTCGAGGGCAGGGTCTGGGTCAGCTCATCCTGGGCAAAATGACAAACAGTGCCACAAGGCTGGGCGCAGACAGGATCATACTGCATTCTCAGGTCGACAAGGTAGCGTTCTATTCAAAGTATGGCTTCTCTGTCATACAAGTCAATGGTAAAGATTGGTCATTTGATGAAGATGGCCAGCCTCATATTGGCATGCAAGTGCTTTTAAATAATCCATGAACTTATGTGTAACCTCGTAGACTAGACTGTAGCCCAATTTCGTTCAGCTGCGAGTTGCTGCACTTCAATCAAGTGCTTTCAAGTCCTTGGATGTTTTGGCTGCACAACTTGAGGCTGAAGTTGTTCAGCTTGGCATCAGGTCATTTGCTGCCACTGGCAGACCAGTGACTGCAGTTGCCATGGCCAGGCTGTGTACACAATGCAAGCTTGAGGTAGCCTTGCAACTCTCCTCTTGTAGTGTGGCGCTGTGCGGCTAGCCTGGGACATGCGCACCATTGTTGCTTCGGTATTCCAGAGACAGAGCCGAGTTGTAACCAACAATTTGCTTCGGTTTGCTACATCACATCATGCGGTGGCCTCGTATGCGAAGCTCTTAGTAAGAGTGGATAGAGACCATATGAAGAAGATGCATGGCGTGTGCGGAGCACGCCCAGTGGCCACAAAGCTGACTGGAAGACACGCTATCACGGCGGTAACGGTTTGTATACGTAGAATTGTATGAAGCGCATGTGAGACTGCTCAAATTGAGTGTGTGACGCAGCGATCATGCAAAGCTGTTTCGCTGGCCAGACAGTCTTCCAAAGCTGCAACCAGGTGTCTCGTCGGTGCCCGCAACAGCCGGCGTACGCCGCCCTCAGGCGGTCCGAAGCACCGCACCGTCGCGCAAAACCAGTGCGACAGTCAAAAGTCCCGGCATTGCATGTGCCCAACGATCAAGTTGCCGAAACCGACGCCTCGATTGTAGACAAGCAGGCAGACTTCGCTTTGCTTGAGCGGGCTGTTAGCTTGTCAGATGCAGAAAGACCAGCTTCTGCACCAGCAGCCAAGTCAGGAGCTTCTGAACCTGAAGAGCAGCTGACCAGCACGGCTGGCCACCGGGTTATTGTGGGATCAGCTATGTTGTTACTGGCAGGAATTGCTAGCGCTGGCGTTTCTGGCATTCATAGCTTCTCAGAAGCAGGAGAGGCAGTGGCAGCTGCCACTGCTGCATATGTTTTAGCAGGTGCAGCCTCTTGTTGTCATGCATGGCATGTGCACTGTCTGCTGTACCTGAGTACTGTGGTCCAGTAAGCCAGCATGTAAAATGTCTGTGACCCTTGCACTCCGACAACAATCACCCAGACACTTCTTTCAGATCATGCTGTCTTATGCAGATTTTGCAACTGGCGTCTATCACTGGTCAGTGGACAATTATGGTAGTGGTGCAACACCTATTGTTGGCGACCAGATTGCAGCTTTCCAAGGGCACCATCAGCGCCCTTGGACTATTACACAGAGGGAGTTTGCCAACAATTTGCACAAGGTATGCACTATGGTCGTTAGCCTGGTACATGACTGCTAGCTATTGTTTTCTCCTCTGGTGGTTCTCTGCATGCCTAGCATGCTTATGCTCTGTGTCAAAACTTGCAGCGCTGCCTGCTGTGTCATTTTGATTCAAATAATCTGTGCTGCAGGTGTTCAAGCCTACTATGCCTTTCAGTGCTGCGTATTTAGCGGCCAACTCAGCTTTTCATTTCAGCCCAACTGCCAACTGCTTCATTGCTACCTTCGTGTTTATGGTGGCCATGAGTCAGCAGTTCCATGCCTGGGGCCATATGAAGAAGTCTGACCTGCCTGCAGCAGTATTGGCGCTGCAGGTAAGCACCTGCTCAATGACACGTGATCATCAGTGTGTTTAGACAGCATAATGCAGCATGTATGCTCAAATGTTGGCCGTGTGTTTATAAGGCTTGACAGCATCGTGCACCTGTCAGGCGTAGTGATGCTCGTCTCCTAAGTGCCAGTTGCGCTTGCAGCTGCAAGAGTTGCATGTTGCTTTCAGCTGTGCTGCGTCATCATGCACACGTGACTGTGGTTGCAGCTGCTTAGCATCGCTTTGAGCTTAAATCTTACGCCTCTCAGTATTTGCATTGCTTTCCTGGTTCTGGATCATGCACCCAGCATACCATCTGCCGAATTCTGCACAGCAGACTCTGCAGCATTGTCACAAAGCAGCTTGTATGTGTTGGTGCAGAGTGCTGGATTGCTCATCTCAAGGAAGGCACATGGTGCACATCACAAGGCACCCTTTGAGGGCAATTATTGTATTGTCAGTGGTTTGTGGAATTCAGCATTGGATCAGAATGGATCTGACCAGGGGTTCTTCAGAAAATTGGAAAAACTGATAGCAGCTCGCACTGGTGTGGAGCCACGGTGTTGGTATGAACCCAACTACGAGTTGGAGGAGCTTCCAGCCAAAGCGCAGTGACTGCAAGCAGGGGGGCAGGAAACAGGTTGATAGCAGACTTACATCTCAAGTCGCGTCACGATTCCTATCTAAACGCCTTTTGCTGCGTGTGTCTGCTGTGGCAAATCTGCTGATGTTATGTATTTGATCATTCTTTTGAGGCATATAGCTGAGAGTGTTGTGTGAGCGAGTTGTGTGTTATGGTTTTTGTACATTGTAGACATTTGATTTCCTCTTGCTGAAGACTGCAGCGTTGTGCCACACATCTCTTTCTGGAGTTTTGATCAAGAGATGTGTGTGTCTCTCCTTGATTGTAGTGTAACGCTTCATAGTGTCCTCAGAATGCCATGTAGACACGCCTGGCAAAAGTACAGCATTATTCTAGTGCTTCTTTTGACAACTTTGAAAAGCTTTGATCTTGATGGTGGGTCTGATGCAATGTGACATGGTATGTCCAACCTTGAACATGCAAAGATGATAACATCTGGGTTTTGCTGACTCCCAACCAGATTTTGAGCTTCGGTGAGTGGAACAGCATTTGTGGTGCGGCAGTCTCAAAGGATGCTTGGGTCGATGCTTCCCGCTACCCCACTGTAGCTCCAAGCAGCATGTCTGAGGCATTTTTGTTCATACTGCTCAAGGCTGGTTGCCAGACGTGTCACTTGACGTAGCATTCCACGCAACGCCTGCCTAGCGTGCAACCTGTAGCTCATCCCTGCGCTGTTTCGCTTTGAGTACAGAATGTCTTTTGTTGCACAGCTTCAATTCCGGCCCGAGTCTTTTTGCAGAGGAGGCCAGTCTCGAAAGAACAAGGTCTTATCGCAAAAGTCGCTTGCCAGATCAAGCATCAACAGCAAACAGGCAGGGTCCACGTCTTTGCCTAGAGTGTACATGGTCACAGTACCCCTTGTGGGCATGGGAAGTCTTGAAACCATACTGCGTGACGCTTTTCCAGACAGATTAGCGCTTCACAGTGTGCTTTTGGTAGAACAAGATTACCAAGCTATACATGCTTTTGACTTCCTGCCTGTGCAAGCAACATCACCTATGACAGCTGCAACTCTGCTGACAAGAGGAACAGTCCAAGGTGTGTTGCGCGAGCGGAACATGCGCAGTAGGCCTAGCAAACGCTGCCGCCTGCTTGGGCATGCAACCAGCAGTCAGGTGCAGACATGGCCAGCTTTGAGCTGAATATCCCAGACACAATTTTTTGAGCCCAGGCAACATTGAGCTGCAGGCATCACAGGCGGCAAGAGCATTCAATGCAACCTATGACACCAAACTGAAGCTTGTGCACAATGACTGCTGGTCACACACAAAAGCCCTGGCCAGACACTTACTTGGGCATGATGACATCTGCTGGGAGCAATGATCATTTACAGCAATCATCAAGTCATCAAGCAAGAATTCCTGGTGGGGAATTAATCACTCTCTGTGAAAGTCAAGTGCAACTTTATGCCCAATCAACGCATCTGTGTACAAACAGCATTCAGGCAGTACACCTCACTGCCACGTTGCACATTGCAGGTCTCCATTCAGTCAACCGATTGATCTGGATGACAGGCATGTGGTGCTCTGAGAGCAGAGTGACTTTATACAGCAATCTGATCTAGGCTATGGTAAGCATCAAACCAATTGCACAGCCGACGCACAAGAGAACTGGGAATCTTTTGCAGCGTGAACGAAAAAGAATGTCAGATTTACAGCTTGCGTGCAGGTGTCACGTTGTGAAATCATACTTTCCAAAGAACGTGTTACACTGGCGACTGTGAGTGTTGTTGACACCACAGCTTGAGACTTAGCTTTGCAAGCTTGAGCATGACAGTTTCTGCAACACCCCTCACATCCAAGCTGAATCGCACCTCAGCTTCCAAGATGAATGCTGTAAGGCACTGCACTATCTTTATGCCACCTTTTGTCAAAGAACATGCTGGAGCCAAGGACAGAAATCCACTTGCCAAAGACATGCAGAACACAGTCAGATGCCAAAATCAAGTAGACTAAACAACAAGAACTTCATTTACAGAATGTTTGCCAGCACTTGCAGCGCACTGCTACTAACTACCAGTATACACTACAGTATAAATCGCTCAATCGCTTCAGCTATGCCATCTTTGTTGTTGTTTGCAACCACAGCATCAGCTTCATTGAGCACCTGCAACAAGTCAATCTGTCTCAGCAAGTCAAACGAAGTGGGCTGTCACGAAAGTTGACAGTGACCCGAACAAGATTTGTGCACAAGTGACTGATCAGCAGCATCAGCAAGTACATGCATGAAACACATGCCATTTGGGCTCGAAGGCATTGCTGGGTATAAATAGTCGCCAAGAGACAGCAAGTACAGTCATGTCTCACAACATTGCCTTGCACATGCATTTGGCGACATCAAATGCTACATAATCTTGCGTGCTTGCTGGTGCAAATCGCGTATTGTATTGTGTGCCTTTAGACAGAGCGAGTGCTGTCATAGTGAACCTCACAGCATGCATAGAGAGCTTTGCAAAAGTCATCAAGATGGCACTGTACCTCTGGGACCGCATTACCCATGGCAATGCCTAATCCTGCGCTCTGAAGCAGTGGCAGATCATTGCCACCATCCCCAATGGCCATCACCGCCTGTTTCAGGCACAAAAAGACCCTTTAGCTGTCCAAGCATCTTGTCTGCCCACAAATTCTTGAACATGAAGTGCTTGCTGCCTTCATTGGCAGTAGCAATTCAATGTGCAATTGTTCAAGCTAAAATCACGAGTGATGTATGTCCAAGCATGCATGACTTGCCAGGACAGTGCTGCAAGCACGCAGCTGTGAAGAATGTCCAATACGGGTGCTGGCTGCCTTAGGCTGGCGACGCTTGATGTTCCTTTGCAAATGAGCTATACAATGCCACTCTGTTGCTTGCTAAATCATCATATTGTCTGACAGCTGCACGCGGCATATGCACCGTGCATCAATTACTCCAGGTCAGATCAGACAGATCATACAAGGTACCTCAACAGGCAGTTCTAGGTTGGCAAGCAATTTGCGCATGCCAGAGCCCTTGTTGACCCCGTGGGGCACCAGCTCCAGCATGTTGGGAACTGCCTGCATTGTCTCTGCATTGAACTTCTTCACAAACCCCTGCACAGCATGTAGCGCGTCACTCACAACTTGCAGTTGCTTTTTATGAGCTCTGAGAGTTGCAGACACACCTGGGATCAAGCCATTGGTCAAGCTGTGCATGTAGCCAGAAAAAATACAGCATGAGCAAGGTTCAGAGCACAGAACAAGCTGCTGTTGCAAGCAAAATTGTCTCATAATAGATGTCTCATAACAGATGTCTCATGATGGATTATTCAAGCAGGTTATGCAACTCTCAATTCTCTTGACAAGTCATGTCATGTCAAAAGTGAGCAATGGGTGCAGCAATGAAATCAGTTTGAGCAAAATCACGTTTTGCTATAATAGCGTCATGCCTTCAAAGTACTGATTGTAATGGGTTGCAGAACTTGCATGAACAATCTGTGCTGCTCAAGTAGTCATTGAAGCCCACAAACAAGCAGGTTTGAGCTCAAGGTGCCCACTAGGTCATGGAGAAGCTCCTGACTCCATACCGATTGAAAAGCATGAGCTAAGAAGCTACCTGCCAGTCAGGCTTGAGCTTTGCGTCCACAATCTTGGGGTCTGTCATGAACAGCAGCTTCATAACAGGCGGCCCCTGCAGGATGGTGTCAATGGAAGGCATCACTTGCGCCAGGGGCTCATAGTAGACATCCTTCAAAGCCTGCACACCAACACTGACTGATCAGCGAATGCCTCTGAAACGCAGTCAACATGGGGCAACACACCAAGCTTGCGTCATGTCAGTGTCTGCAGGACAGCAAATGATGCCAGGCTGAGGATGTTGCTTTTGTGAGGGTCTGCTGCATGGCATGCATGAAGTGTTATAGGGGCGCAGTTCGCAAGCTGGAACTGCACTGCCAGTTGCTGTCAAGGCTGAATGAACTCTGAGTGTCAATGCTTGCAGTGTTGTCATCATGTTTGGTCAGCTAGCTGTGTGCTGAATTGCAGCACAAGTCATTGCATGTGTCGGGCAGAGCTTTAAACGAGTAATTCTCGAACTGGCTGTGTACAACATGCTAAGGCAGCACTGACTTGATGAGAGCACTACTTTGGCATGAACAGTCAGCAGCTGCGTACCTGTATTTCTGGGGTATGTTTCATGGTGACACAGTCATCTCCCAAGAACCCACACAAGGTGACATCCTCTCTGACTGCGTACTCAAAGGCAGCCTCCACTATTGACTTCTCCAGGTACACACCTGTTCATGCATGCATGCTATGCTCACTGCAAATGATGCAATTTGCTGAGCATAATTATGCTGAAAAACTTGCATATTATTGTTGTGCTGATGGACGCACAAATGGCCCCTGTATCATCAACGCTACATCAATAAAACTTGTGCATCTGCGCAATCTATTGTGGTATCCGAATTGCGCAAGGTGGTGCCTCTTGATGTTGGAAATGCCATGTTCTTGCCACCCACAATCACAGCAGAGCTAAGGAAGACCTTCAATGATTCGGTGGCAGTGTACCTCAAACATCTGAGCACGTATGTCAGGGCAGTGATAGACAGTCGGCATTTGACCAGTTCTCAACCAAACGGCCACATGCTGAGGCACTTGCAGGGTCTGGAAAAACCCGCCGTGCACCACAAGCACATTGTGGACAGGCGAGCCCCCTCACAGCCCAAACCAAAGGCTGCCTCAGACCAGTGGCAGAGTGTCTGGAAATGAAATAGGAGGTAGTGGCAACAATAGCACTGTAGACTTTGAGATTGAACATTTTCACGTGCTGTATGAGTACCATGATCTTGGGTTTCAGGGTGCTATTGTTCTGCGTTGTCTGCATCCTTCTGAGTAGATTGCCTGCCAAGGTGGCTGTCGCTCCATTCCACTTTGTCTGCCTGCTATTGATGCTGGAGTGACTGTTGTGGTGTGTTGCAACTTTGCTCCGTGCCAAATAGCAGGCATTTGTACTGTGAAACGCAGCTGCAATTTGGGTTGGAAAGCAGGCATTTGGACTTACTGGGAAGCCGTAAGCCATCCTTGTTGTAGGTATCCAGACCCTGAAGGAAGATGCCTGGCCCTTGCTTTGACACCACCAAGCCGGGACCTGTACATATGTGCCTGATCGAGTCAAGTTGTTGCAGCTGATACATGCTCCTCAAACAGCTGTGCCTTAAGTCAAGGCTCAAGGCACATATGCGACATGCCTTTTGCTGTTGAGCAACTAGTGGCAAGATGCAACTATAGCGCTAAAGGAGAACAGCTTGATTTGAGGTTGATCAGCATGTCAAGGTGCACAGTACAGGCTGCCATGCATCGTTGCAAAACAAAAAGTTAGTGAGTGGCTTCACCAAGCCATACAGGCTGCAGAATGTGCAAATAGCTTGTAGGGACAGGGCTGCAAGTCAGGCAGTGTCTGTCAGTCACACCTGCAAGGCCGACAGGCGTGAGGGCTGCTAGGGCTGCAGGCCTCGCCTTACCAGTGGCCAGGCACACTGTCACTCCAGCCTTGATGGCAAGCTGCAACAATGCAGTGTGTGTCAGCGTCCAACATCGTCAAGGGGTAACGCTGGCAAAGCTGGTGTATGTGATGCAGTCACGGGGTTTGGCAAGAACACAGGTGTCCGAGAGAGATTTGGCCAGAAGTCTTTTGCGGTAGCAGTTGGCAGGCATGGAAAAACAGGACTTAAACAGAGGAAACAGGCTGCAAGAGTGTCAAGGTCTCACTTGCCTCAAGCAGATGTTGTGTGCAAAACTTTGAACATGTGCTGGGCAAGATTGGGATCTTGATGATGGGCTACCTTGATTGCTTCAATGGAAGAGGGTAGGACTTTGCTGTTGCTGTCTAGAAGTGTCCCATCCATGTCCAACGCCAACAGCCTTATGTCACTGCTGCGCTTGCCCTTCCTCTGCTTGGACAAACCTACAGCAGATCAGAAGGCATTGCAGCACCAACACTGGGCCAAAAAGCTCGACAGCCAGTTGCTGCTCATTGTGCATATTTTGCATTGTTTGCCTGGCAAGCTGCTGTTACAGTGCCTGACCAATGTCGTGCGCAATATATGCAATGCACAGTGTGGGTCATCAGCATAGGTGATCGAAGCAGATCAACAAGAAGAAAGGGTTTCGATGGCACAAGGCTGAACATGACAAGCTGTTCTTTCACAATATAACAAAGCATTTTGCAGCAAGGCCACAAGCTTTACAGACCATGCTGTATGCATATGATGTGCACAACGGCAGGACCAATACGCTGAACGTGTCCAAATTGTGATCTGATGCTTCATTGCATACAATTGTACAGGTATGCAACTGCCTTGTGACATGCCAGTTGCATCTCAGACAAGTGAGAGTCAAGCAGGACTAGCATTACAGCTGAGCAGTGCTGCTCAGAGCTGCATTTTTACTTGCAACATAGTCATCTGTGCTGATGCCGCTTGAGGAACTGTGGCTGCTGCCGCTGGTGGACGTCTCTTCTGAGCTGCTGGGAATAGCCCCTCTGGAGGGCTCTTGGCTGCCAGTGCCCTGCTGCTCCTCCTGATATGTTCTGACATCTGCGCTGCTGATCAGCCCAATCCCCTGCAGCAGGCAAGTGTGTATTACACTGTGTTGCACAATGTTGAACACAACACTGCTGACTTTGTGAAGAAGATTTGAATGAGCCTTCTTTGTCGCAAGCATACATCCAAATTGTGCAGCCATCTGTGCAGCAGCTGCAGATTGACAGGCATAGCTGTGTCTGAGATGCCAATTCAGCGAAGCGTGCCAAAAAACAATACTTGTACAGCCTTGTCATCACATAATGCACTTTGGGGCAATATAGCTGACTGCCCCAAAGCAGGGCATGAGGAGTCCAACACTGCTGATGACGGTACCAGGCATTGCGATTCTACAACACGTCAAAGGTAATAGTGCAAACAGGCACCTGACACAGCACAGACTGACCTTCCAGCCTAGCGCTTGCAGGATGTTGCGTTCCTCTTCAGCCATGGTAGCAGACTCCTGCTCTCCCAGCTCATGGTCATGGCCAGACAGGTGCAGCAGACCATGCAGCATCAGGATGCGGCACTCATCCCGCAAGGAGTGCCTGCAGAATCGTGCAGGCATGTTTCCGATCAGCAGTGATTTAGATGTCCCCCAGTCATCAGCACTGTCCGCACTGTTTGCTGTATCTTCTCTTGGGACAAAGATGTAGGAATGTGCTGAGCAAGGGCTAGACAGTTGGCCTAGCAAACGCACTGTGTGGTCTGTAAGCTGTGTGACATCTGACAGTCGCAAAGCGCAGACGGGCATGTCTTGTTTCAACCACAGTGCATTGCATTGTGTACAACAGCTCACCCTTGCTCTTTGGCCTGCCTGTGAGCTGTGTCCAGTGAGATGATGAGATCTCCCAGAGCAAGGGGCGCACCCTCAAACAGCTCATCCCAATCTGCTGCTGGAAAGGACAGCACGTCTGTGGGTGCTGCCTTTCCCCTCCATTCCTCATTCAGCTCAGCGATGAACGGATCATCGCAAAGCACAAGGGACAGCTCTACGGCGCCTACAAGCAGGCTGCTGCTTCAGATGTGCACTGAGCAGCTCCATTTTGAGGCGCAAGTGACTAGTAACATCAAAACAAGCATTGATGAACAAAAGAGCTTGCAGGTGATAAGACAAATGGCAAAACTGCCTGGTTGAACCAGCAACACTCACAGCATTTCTGGGGGTCAAATACTTTCTGCTCAAGGGCTTGCCGCAGCATTGCCAGACCATCAGACTGCAGGTCTTCTTCAAGTTGTTGACACGCCTGTCTATACACAGGCCCCACTCAGGCATCGCTCAGATGCTGGAACAGCATGTCACTTGTCTAAGAGCACCTGTCAATGACGGAGGGCTTTCCCTCGACCATCACATCCACCTCGAGAGCGTGGGTGGCGAAAGCAGAAGCTGCATAGCTCAAGCGCGTCCTGCCAGCAAAGCTACGAGCAGTAACACAATTGACGATGCTCTGCTGATCAACTTGCCGCGACAGAAACGGTCTGCTCGCGCTCCTGAACGCCCCTGCGCACGGCTGAGCTGCGGCTTTACGAGCAGAACAAGTTGCTCTGATCTTTGAGCCAAAATGGCTGAACAAGCTGTGACCGCACGTGTGCGGCTTTATGCTGACCATACGACAGCACTTCATCAGCATAGAGATAGCGTGGCTTCTCGATCGCCTGATGGCGCCTGAACCGGGCTGCGCAAGTCAAAGTTGTGCAGACAAACTTTCGACTCATTTGTCATGGCGTATATTAGTCATCAAGCTTTTATCCCGTCGCTGCAAAGTGCAGAGTGCATTCGCAACGACCTGCATGCAACCGCGCTGAGCGCTCCCGTACTGCCTTCTCGTTGGTACCATATCGGTCAATCTGCCGAGGTCGCGACAGCGCTGCCCCTTCGCAGGAACCCGTCAACGCTCTGACAGCTGATCACCTCCGGCAACGCCTCGCCCTCCCACGGGCGCATGCAGGCGCTGCAGTTGCATTGTCTCTATCATGTACCAGCCTGCAGACAAACCCACAACGTACGTTCGGCAGCCGCGCATTGCCAGACAAACCTGCCAGCCGATTGTCGAGCGAGCATACAGTCAAACTTACACCAGAGACCAGCAGTCTCGTGCGCAGCCGCTGCCGTTACAACCTCACCTCAAACCGTATCTCGACCCCCTGTTGTCCCGCAGCATCTTCGCAAGTATGTTGCGCACGTCGAGGTCGCCCACTCAAGCTCGAAAGTCCAAGTCTACGTCTTGGGTGTGTCGCACGTATCGCGACAATCGTGCCGCCAAACGGACCAGCTCATCGAAACTGTAAAGCCCGAGACTGTTCTGCTGGAGCTCTGCAAAGACCGCGTTGACCTGCTGATCGACCCGTCCACCAGCACCCCACAGCATTGGCATACCAGGACTACAAACCTTCAGGGCGTACGGCGTCAGCAGGCCAGCATAATGGCAGACACTTGCAGACAACTTAGAGGACTTCTGCATTGCCAGCCAGGGCAGGCTTTTTCTGCCCATGACATTGAACAAGACTGTGTTAAGCTGTTGTCTTCTGGCATTTTCGGCTCTGCTCAGCCAGCGAACAAGCAAGCAGCACTTGCTGATGCCCCAGCATTCATACATAGCAACAAGCAGGTATTCATGCAAGTCCTGTGCACTACTGCATGACCATGTATGCCACTTCCTGTATGCCATGAGTTCGCAGCAATCCTGTGACGTGTTGAGTCCAGTCATCTCGAGTGATGTTCTTACTTGACATTGTGTCCAATGCGCACATGTCACGCAAGCAATCCCACATCTAGTGCTATTACTATGATGGAATAGAGCATGCTTGGATCCAAGCTAAGAAATTGAGAATCACCTGGGATTTACTGTGGTGCAGATGCACTTAGTGGCGCCCATGGGCAGCCTTGACTTCAAAGTGACCTTGCGCAATCTGCCACCCATAACCTCCATCACATTCAACCCAAGTCTTCAGCAATTCACAGATCAGCTTGGACACATCCTTCAAGATGCAAAGGCATGCTCCCAGGAAGGCATTGACACTGTAACGGTGCTAGTGGAAACCCACAGCAAGCTACAGACAGCTCTGAAGGCGAATGGTCACCAGCATGTCAGCGTTGCCTTTCATGGATTGGACGCTGGCAGCGTTCGAATTGATGTCAGTGATGTGAAGTCAGCGCAAGAGGCCAGCACCACAGGACTTGAGGCAAGTGCCAAACAAGGCAAGGGCTATGCCATACAGCCCTTCCAGCAGAGGATGCCGCAAGTGCCTTTTGACTATGAAAGAAACCCTCACATCAGTGATACAGGTACATAGCTTTGTCCTGGTATACTTGCCTGAAACTGGTGCAAAGCGTGCTTGAAAATCTACAATGACAGGGTCTGCAGCTGACATGGCAGTTGACTTGAGAGCAGTCATGTCTGATCTCAATTGTGTGGGCATCAGGGTACAGTGTCTGCAGATTCTCAGAATGCAACAGCATAGAATATGGCATGACTTGCATGTGGGACACTCTTGCTTGCCAAGGCCAAGTAAGTAATCTGACCACAGGTGCATGCCAACCATCATCAATACCAAGCTCTTCTACAAGTTCAGGTGCAACACAGTGTTTTAGCTGTTGAGCTTTCATTCTCAGATGCTGCATTCCATCTGGGTCACAATTTAGAGCAGTCGGTATCTGCGTCGTCAGCAATCAATCATGCATAGATGCATTGCAACATGGCGCTTTTGGAAATCCAGAGTAGGCTCTGCCACTTGGCATCATAACAGAAGCCTCTGTTTACAGAACTGACTCAGAGAAGCTACGCTACAGGCAGCAACTGACGCATCACAGCTGACATAGCTTGTATATGTGCAGGAAGGGAAGAGCAAGATGTGCAGTGGCGGCGCTGGTCCCCGCAGGAGATGCAGTCTGCACCATCAACTGCAGATGACGGCGCAGCAAGCAGCGTCAACGCATTCACCAATTTTGTCACACAGACATATGCCAAGTAAGATCAGCCTGCACTTTTGCCTTGCAGTTCTTCTGAAACCATGTGACGCTTGCTGCATTGTCCTGCCCTGATGCACAGATCAAACAAGTTGTAGGACTGTATAGCACCCCAGAGTGCAATCTGCACAGGACTAAAACTCATTCATGGCTCACTGCTTTCCTTAAATAGGACGCTGCACTACAGGCTGGCAAGCTAGCTGCTGTATGCAAATAAGGGCAGCCTGTAGTCTGCATAGGAGCCTTTCATGTGCGGCTGCTGGTGTCAAAATTGGCTCTGACTACTACAGTCAGCTTTCTTGCCAGCATCCTTACTGCCATATACTTGCCTGGCCAGAGAGACTTCAGCCGCGCACGACTCGCATTTGTGCTACAATGTGTAATTCAATAGTATCACCATCACTATGTCTAGTTATTTTTCCGTGTGTATAGGTACCAAAGGGAGGCTGGAGAGCGTGTGGGGGTGAGTAGCGGGGAGGCTTGGAGGGCTGCCTTCAAAACAGCTGCCAATCATGGAGCTCAACAGGTATGGGATGTGCCAGATGCAGCTTGAATGACGCAAGCAACCTGAGTCACTTTCCCCGTTTGCAGCCATCACCTTCAGAATCCTGTACATTCAAGCAGTCCTACGCTACGTACAGGGGTTGATTTTGAACAGTATGCCCTATGCCAAAGAGTAGATGTCACGTGTTGCCTGTACACAAAAGCATCAATCAGGATTAGACCCTAGTGCCTGCGGGTGCTGCTGGGAGAGAAGCCATCAATTGCCATGAGTCAGCGCATGTCCTAAGGCATCTAGGACGGCACAGCCCCGTTCCTAGGAGCTGCTGCTTTGCTTGCGTCGGCAGCTCTAACTCTTCAGAAAGGTATCATAGCCAATCTACTTGCTGCCTGCAGGTGCTGCTGGGGGATAAGCCAGCAATTGCCATGAGTCAGCGCATGTCACAAGGAGTTTGGAAAGGCACAGCTCCATTCCTAGGAGCTTCCTTCTTACTCGCGCTAGCAGCTGCAACTTCTGCTGTCACTCATCTCCCAACGCCAGAGGTGGCGCCAGCAGCGGCTCTAGGTGCCCTAGGGCTGCTGGCAAAAGGCCTGTACTCCACTCTGGGCCCTCTCCTTGAGATACGCAAGTTGAGCCAGTTGAGTGCGAAGCAGATTGAAGAGGCTGTTGACCTGAAAGAACCTGTGCAGGTGTGTTGCTGGCTTCCTTCCTTGCATTGCATGAATGAGTCGGGTCTGACGCTGCACATCTGAATTGTGTCTGCTATGCACCAGTTGCAGAGCTGAGCCTTTTGAGTTGTGCTTTGCAGGCACGATTCAATTGTGCAGTGTTAAAGTCTAGCTCATTCATGCAATGCCAGAATGACTTCACCCACCTCTTGCCACATGCATTAGGCGCCCTTACTTTGGCAATGCAGATGCTGCATTCACGGTTGAGGTATCACTTGTGGCACAGATTGTCAGCTGGTCGAAATTCTCACAGCTAGATCATGGTCCAAGCTCCCATGGCAAGCGCAAGAGCTCAGTGTCTCAGTTTGCTATTGAAACAATGGCAACACACAGGCCGTTTTGACTTTACGGTGCTGATGCAAGTCCACCTTGTGATGCTAGATGAGTTTTTGCAATTTCTCAACATGGGTTAGGGAGCCGAGAGAAAGAGAGAGTACTTTTACATGCTGTAGCCAGCCAACAAGGCTGACTGCATATTCCAGATAGCGGGACTGATCTACCTAGGATGCATATCACAGGCTGTATGTCATGCAAATGCTGAGTAATGGTGCATGTGGTGCACATTGGCAGCCAAGAAGTGTTGAAGCTATGGGGTGAAGACGCTCTGCTGAGCTGATCAGGAGCCATGGACGTTGTGATTTACCACCTGGTCGCCTAGCCTACACACTATTGACTGTATGACAAGGTACCGATTGTGTGGGGATGTCTAATGATCTTGCATGACGTGCAGAACGGCAGCCAGGAAGCGGTGAAGCTGTGGGGTGAAGATGCCCTGCTGAGCTGGCCAGGAGCCATGGACGTTGTCATTCATGACAGAGACGCCTACATGGCCAACGCCATCTGGGCTGCAGCTACTGGTCAGCTTTTTTCTTGCTTGGTGGAAGTTTTTTCCCTGGCTGGGTTCTGTCATCTGCCTAGCACCTTGTTGACAACACAAACATCAATCAAACAGCATCCCTGTGTCATATTGTGCACGGCTGTTGCTTTGCTGCTGGTAATGTAGCTGTTTCAACGCTTTTGTTGCTGGCAACGGCTGCTTTGCTGCTGATTTGTGTCATTTCAGGTCAATAGGTGGCAGTCAAAGTCAGAGGCTGCAGCAAGCATGCTACATCAAGCAAACACAAGCAGTGACTGCTACGCCTTCTGTAGTCACCAACTGCATGCAAGACTGTGATGATGCATGCTTGTCATCTGTTCATCAGCGTTACAGACGCCCATGAACTTCAGCTTGCATCTCAACCAGCAGGCACAACTCACATTGCCAGCGCAGACTAGTGTAGCAAGCTGCTGAGTTGTTGCAATGGTGCTGGTACAGGGCAAGCTGGCTGCCCAGCATTCATCAAGCAGTCACAAGAAGGTCTGCAGTCATGGCAATATGTAATGCCTGCCAACCCCGTGGAGCCAAGTGCATGCCCAACAGGCTTTGGCAGCGGCGTATACAGCGGTAGCAAAGGTGTGAGCTCTGTGGTGGCAGTTGTTGGAAGTGCCCATGTGAGGGGCATTGTTTGTCAGCTTCAGAAAATGCAGGCTGAGTCAAAATAGCGGCGACGCAGCACTCCCACAGCTTCAAGGTCAACAGTACTGCAACGAATGGCATAATTCCGAGACATTGCTGTCTTGCTCACTCAAGGGCCAAAATGACAGCCTGCCGCCACAAAGCATCAACAACTGAAAAGATATGTACTGAGTCACGTGATCGTCGGTTTTGGTAGCAGTGCAGTTGGTCATGGCCAGATGCTACCTGTCTAATGCTCGCTATATCCATTGACACAGTGTGCATGGATGCATCATTGCTCACAAAACCCTGAGCTTACTGTTACTGACATCAGGTCAGTGTTACTTAGCTTGACAATATGTTCGTGAAGACGTAAATTAGACGCTACGCAGCCCTGTCCACTGTTCTGCCAGCTTTGATGCTGAGGGTTGTTTTGGAGCTGTCCAAAGTCGGCCATGGCGTCAGACATGCCAAAGCTGGCGTGCGTGCTGTATTGCACTGAGTGTTGAATCAGTAAATGATACGATCTTGAATTGAGAGTTCATCAAGTGTTGCAGTAGCAGCTGCTGCTGCCTTTTGCTGATGTTCTAGCTGATGCACATGCACTCCTGGTCACATTAAAGGTGTCAATCCTGCAGCATGTACGCAACGCCTTTGGAAGGCACCAAATTGCTTGGTTGTTGCCGCAGTAGAAGCAATCCAAAATAGTCATAGTAAATCATCATCAGATGTTGTCATACGCCAGAACCCACTTCCCAGTCTTGGCTGTGCTGCAGTCCCCAGGCATAGGCCAGTAGCCGAGCATCCAGCTCCCACCCCTTCTGCTTCTTCAAATCCTGGCAGCACAAGAGTCGACTTACTAGCACCTCGCAGCCAGATGCTGGTTTTGCTGCCCACAATGCCGCGTCGCTGCACGGTCTTCAAGTCATGATGCAGTGGTCATATTTTGTTTCAGCTTTGCTGTGACGAAACACAAACATGTTGAAAGATCAATACAGCATGTTGAACAAGCAAGTAGTCAGCATTGGTCAACAGATTCGCTCTGCAATCAGGCTGCGATGTCACAAACATACCGGACTTCATTGCTAAATGTGCCCTACCGCCAGAGACTTGTGAAGCCCTGCCAATGGTACCAGGAAAACATCAAGAAACTCGCCTGGCTCCAATTCAGGTTTGACATTTGCGTTTTCTGGCGCATCAGCATCTATGTCAATAACAGCCCACTGCATCAAGCCAGAAAGACAGCTTCAAAGTAACACAAGCAAGTGCCTGAAGCAAAAAAAGGCCTCAAGTAGGAGCACGATACAGTCTGATATGCTGTTGCTCCAGCAATTCAGCAAATTAGTGCAAAGACCTTGATCACAATCAGTGCTGGACAATCCCTCAATATGCACTAATGTCACGGAAGCCGAGCTTGCATGCGTATGACAATACCTGCATGTTGCTGTTAGTCATGCCTGGATCACTGAAGCAAGGGTCTGAAATGGCAGTCACCTGTCCAGAGTAGCCTGCATACACAATGGAATCTCAAGCTTTTGTGGCTGCAGTCAGCTTTGACACTACAAGTCATTCTCAAACTCAAAATACTGCAGCTCATGCACTACTCCACGAGTGAAGATCCCTTGTGGTGTAAGCCAATGTTTGGAGACTACGCCATAAAAAAGGGTTTGCAACAAGAATTTGTGCACCTGTCTCTTCCTTTAACTCTCTGACAGCAGCTTGAGCTGCGTCTTCGCCCTGGTCAATCAAGCCTGCTGGCACCTGATGCAACAGTGTCAATTGACTCAGGCAGACAAGACAATCAGGCAGACTGGCATTAAGGCTGGCATGATGCAGAGCACCACCTCCACAACCATTGCGTTTTGTGAGGGTCTATACTGGGCTTCAAGTATGATCTGTGGTGGCTGGGATTTTGACCTGACCTGTGAGCATAGCAAGAGGGGGTCAGAAGCATAGCTCAGCTGAAGGATGTTGCAGCGTTTGCAGATGAGTCCAAGCTTGCCTTTGCAATGATTGCCACTGCATCACAACCTGATGCAGCTCGGGTTTTCCTTTCTGCTGACTCCCACAAGCGATGTCTGCATGCCATGGACCATGACTGGGTCTTCATGATGGCCTTGGGTGCACGATTGCATGCAGCCGACAAACCTGCCCTTTGGATCCTCGTACTGCAAAGTCAACCTCATGTTTTTGCTTGCTGCATGCTCACCATGCATGCATAGCATCACATCCTCACTTTGCCCAAGAATTACAGTTGACTGTTCGAGTTCACTTCCATGAATCAAGTAGTTTGTTTTGCATACCACGATGCGCTTGAGGGTCAACCACTTGAAGCCGCTTGGACCAAAGTCTTTCTTCTCGATTTGTCTGGACATACTCTTTGCTGCAGGACTGGACGGAAAGAATAAGCGCGGTTGACTAAGGACACCTCGCAGTTGGAGGCTTCTGAACAACTGTGCGCAGCAGCTGTACACATGCGCGTGCCTGAGTAAATTTGCGCAAAGTCGTCGCCTGAAACGCCACATTTGATTACACCTTGTTGACGAAATGCTTGACCTAACATAAGTTGATCAAGTGCGCGATGCTTCATAGCGGCAGAAACGTGCCAAGTATGCTGCCGGCATTGTCCCAGGATGCAGAAAGCGGTGCGA
>BDIU01000336.1:0-42759 GCA_002118135.1 Trebouxia sp. TZW2008
GTGGGCTTGGAGGAGGGGGTGAAGGTGCGGGTGGGCTTGGAAGTGGGGGTGAAGGTGGGGTCGGGCTTGGAGGTGGGGGCGAAGGTGGGGCTAGGCTTGAAGGTGAGGGCAAAGGTGGGGTGGGGCTTGGAGGTGAGGGTTTACTGAGTGAAGGTATGGGCGCTGGGCCATTGAGCTGAATTGGGGTTAGTGCGCTACTGTCTGGGGCTGGGGCTGGGGCTGGGGCTGGGGCTGGGGCTGGGGCTGGGGCTGGAGGCGTACTGACTAGTGGGGTGGGGGTTGGAATGGTGGGTGGGGGTGGCGGCTTACTGATTGGAGGCGGAGGCGGTGAGTGACTGTGTGCTGGTGGGTGAGGTGGCGAAGGTGGTTTGGGTGGTGGCGGTGGGGGTGAAGGGGGCTCTGGTGGAGGTGGTGGGGGTGGTGGGCTGGGGCTTGGAGGTGGTGGACTAGGTGGTGGAGGTGGTGAACTAGGTGGTGGGGATGGGGGTGGGGGTGGTTGGGCAGTGCACTGCTGCAGGGTGCTGCCACAGGTGCATGTGTTGTTGGCATATGAATATGCAGAGGGACTGTTGGGGCAGCAGGTGTTTGCATCAAAAGTTGGGGGCTGATTTGGGCTTGATGAGCCTGAGATGTAGCAAGAACTGCTGTCTGAGTTCAGACAACAGGACTGTGGACACTTCAGGTCTAAGCTACACTTGGCATTTGTGACAGCAGCGCAGCCGCCTCTGCATGCAGTACAGACCAGTCCATTGTCATGCACTGTGTCATTTGCACAGTAGTATCTCCCCGGGCAGTCACTGTCAGCCGTACAGGTTTGCAGACAGCAGAGGTATGATCGCCGAGGGTCAGAACTGCATGCATGATCCAATGCATAAGCATAGTACTGATACTGCAAGGCAGCCTGATTTGCCAGAGAAAAGGATGGACAGTCTAAACCACAGGGTGGCACAAGGATCCAAGGCCTGCAGACTCTATCGATGCTGCTGACATGCTGGGTGGTGCAGCTGCAAGCTTGGGCGCCGTCAGGAACGCGGAGCTGACGTGCTGCAGCGCGACTGGAGCGGCTGTCGAGGGCACGACCCGGGACGCATCGCCGGCGTCAGTGCCGGCATCGGCTTTTGTCAACGCAGCCAACCCCTCAAGCGCTCTGAAGTTGCGGGCTGCAAGACAGTACTGCTGCCGTTGTCGAAAACGATGCAGATTGCAAACATGCCCAAGCACGGCTACTGTGCTGTGTTTGGAGCTTGCCTGCAGCAGATGCCGAGCTCACCCAGGCCTGCACATTCGGCACAGACTGTTAAGTGTGACTTTGACAGCGCGAGGACCTACAGAGCTGCCATCACGTCTCGCACCAGCCAAATACACGCGATTACAGCAGCCTTTTGTCGCATTTGTCACGGTTTGTAGCTCGGCAGTGTTGCAGTGAGGGGTGTGATCCAGACGGACCACGACTGACGACTTGCACGTCACATCGCTTGCTTACATTGAGCCTGAATTGACTGGTAGTAACAATTGCAACGAGCATGGCGGCAACTTCTGGGAGGGTACCGCTGTGACGCCTCGGGTGTGAAGCGTTGCTCCAATTGACTAACTGGGTTTACTAAGTAGGCTACTGGGGATGGCTGTGACTAATGCCTGCCCTGCATGCCTGCCTCACATGATCATTGCTATGCACCGAGCACTCGCGACGCTTTGGAAACGCGGCTATCTACAATGGCACCGTGAGCACTCTCTGCATATGCTCTTTGCAGCCGATGACTTGAAAGCAGAAGGTACGCCGAACCTCGACACAGTTCTACGCGTGACCGCCGCTCGACATCCGCGATTCGGGTGACCCCTCGCAATGGTAACCTGTGGCATTTGCCACGAGGAAGGCCTCGCGGAGATTGGGGAGCTTGACAGCTGTGATCACAGGTGCTGACAAGGCCTTTCTCATCATATCCGGCTCTCTTTGCTCTCCAAGCTTCAGCTTAGAATTGCACCTTCGCCTGCAGCTTCTGTTTTGCATGCATCCAACACTGGGCACAGATCGAGTCTAAATGCCCCTTCTGCAAAGCGAGGTTTACCACCATATCCCGCAAATCTCTGGACCTGGCTAACCTTCCAGACAGTGACGCTGAGTCTGAAGAAACTGTCCGTCAGCGCTTTCCTGGGAAAGTTCTGGAGACTGCTGCAGTGCCAGAACGTAATCAGGTATCAGATTTGCATGCATGAATGAAAAGCTCCTTTGCCAAAATTTCTGCCCTGAGCAAGCTGCACAGGCTGAGACAAAATCGAACTTGTTGAGAAGGGTCTAATTGAGGCTCATGCATGACACAACAAAATTCTGTAAGCATAATGTATAAAATTATAGGGACATGGCCACGTGTGCAATATCGTATGAAATGTGGTGATGTTGTGACGTGCTGCAATTCTCATGTGTTGTCTGGTCCAAGTGTGTTGCATGAGCAAGTACAAGTATGCTTCGGCATGGCAATGTGCTGAAAGCATGCTGTATCAACATGAAATGACCAATTTAGCTGCACATGGACAATGGTGAATGGTCTGATACATGCAAGTGCTGACATGGCAATGTGCTGTAAGCATACCATATGAGAGTGTCATAAGTGATGCAGGTTTACTTGGGGGATGACGAGTGGGCAGGTGAAGAAGAAGATCCGCTTGGAGATGTCATGTGCATGGAGTGCAATCGTGGTGATGACGAGAGCAATCTCATGCTGTGTGATGGTGAGTATATGTATGATAGCTAACTTCCTGCAGTGTCTATACACCTGTGTCCAGAGGATACTCAGGCACATTCTCCAACTTGAAAATTCCACTGAGGCTGACATTCATGTTGTTGAGCACGCACAGCATGACTTCACCTTGCTAATAAAGTTAATAGCACACATTTTGGACATGGTACATCTCACCCAGTTGAATGACGTCTTGTTGCACTGCATCTCTCTTCTACAACTCTCACCAGTCAGCATGCTTGCAGCCTATTCTGCCAAATCACGACTTACTGATGACGCTTCAGGCTGTGAAAGGGCGTGTCACACCTACTGCGCCAATCTTGACGCTCTTCCAGAGGGACAATGGTTTTGCTGGGTCTGTCAAGAGAATCATGGCATAGCCAATGCAGAAGACCCCATCGATGAAGTTGTCCCAGGTATCATGCGGTCAGCAACTTTGCACTGTGCTTTCGCATGTGTGATGTTTACACCTGTAATGTGAATGCAGCCCTCAGCCGCTGTGATGCACACTTCTGCTCCTAGCTTGGGTTTGCCAACTGACTGCCTTGCATCACAAAGTCAAGCTATTCAGGCGAATCCGCATTTGTCCACTCCCTGCAATTGCCAGCCTGCGCAACTGCTTTGAGAGCTGCAGTGCAGCTGCTGAGCCTCGAGTCCTTGCTCAACTTCACTGCAGCTGCAGTGCAGTTCAGCAAAGGCTGGCGGCTCATTTGTCCACAGATGCGGTGCTCAATAATGTTGCAGCCAAAGCATGTCATCTTAATACCGTTAGTGTCAGCTTATTGACAAGGTTGATGCAGTTGTTTTAGGAATGTTGCAGTCACCAGGTTGTACTGTGCTTGTACATGGAGAGTGGGGGTGATAGTTGGCAGTACAGCTCTCACATGCGTTGATACACACCTTGCATCCTCAGCTTAGGATTAACAACTTCACATTTGGCGGCCTGCGCAAATGCAAGGTTTGAGAGCATGTTGAGCCTCAAGCTCTCTACTGCTCTGTATTGCAGCTGCAGTGCAGTTCAGCAATAGCTCACGGCATAGCAGTTCACAGTTTAGCGGTTGACAAAATTGCAATCAAAGGCTATCATCTTGACACTCTGCTCAAGACAGCTAGCCTAGCTAGGCTAGCTTGACGTCAGCTCAACTCAACTAACGCATACAGTGCAAGGCAGCGCTTGACTGAACAAAGCTTTTCCTGCAGCTCGCAGACCGGGGTCACGGAGAGACAGGTTTGTGTCAGCCTCAGACTTCACCCTGTCTCGCTCTCGACGGCGAGCCTCGTCTCCTGGCACGCGCTCTGAACTTGGTCGCCCGGGAAGGCGGATCCGGCGGCGGCTCGTCCGCACGGGCGGCAGCCTCGAGCCTCGACGGTCAAACAGCGGCACTCACCGTGTCACAAGCGATGCTGATAGCATTCTGAACGCCTTGGAGAGGTCCATTTCTGCCAGAGACAATGCAGGCCTTTCAACCACTACTGAGCACAGGTACATGGCCATCATGGCATGCAGGCAGATCTGCGCCCATGCAAGTGAAGCTGTCTTTGTCTCCTTGCATCATGCAGTCATTCGTTGTATTTGCATGCATCATGACAAATATGCGAAGCATACAAGCACAATTGTCCACAAGTACTGCTGGCTTCCATGCTTGCCTGTCTGAAAATGCAGACATTGCAGATCAACAAGGCACCAGTGCACTCAATGCATGCAGAAAGCTTGCTTGTCACTATGACACAGCATCTTCAGTTGGGTGCAGAGGCTTATGAATGTGTCACGCGTGGCTTCTGATTTGTTATGCATGCTAAAATGCTGAGGCTGACTACATGCCAAATTGACAGTGGGTTGTGCTGCTTGAATGCAGGCGTTTGGCCGGCTTACGCGGTGCTTGGAATAGTGTGAGGCAGGGACAAAGGCCATTTCCTGCAAGTGCTCCATCTCAGGCCATTTCTGCGCAAATCCCAGAAACAACACCTCAGGTATAGCTCACAAGCCAGCATGCATTCTTGTCCATGCCTTGCTACTGCCAGTGCTGTGCTAGCAAGTCGCGGCATGTTTTCAGACTTGCTGAGACATAACACAGTGTCATATCTACAGGGCATATGAGTAGGTGTAATGTGGCATGCGATGTGCATATACTCATTTGCACAAAGGATGCCAATTGCTATCAGCTTTGATAGCATTGCATCAGCGTGTGAACAGCATGCTCGACTGTGAGTGTTCACAACAAGCAGCATTTCTGTAAGCAACAACTCGCCATTAGTGACGACATTGCCGCACCTGTCCTCTTTGTCAGCAAAGTCACTTGGCAATTGGTCAGTGGGTGGGAAAATGTGCCCAGCTAGGAGCATCTACCCAGCAACAGACTCAAATAAACAAGCAAAATGTGTTTTTACATGAGCAGACAATCCAGAGTCTCAGGCTTGTGATGCTTTTGGAGCCTCCAGAAGGGCGGCAGTGATGTATTTTGGGAGATTGTGCCCATGCAAGGAAATATCTGCACAGACTAGCATGCGAGACAAGAACAGCTAACATATGTTTTTCACAGGAACACAATCCAGAGTCCCAGGCATGGGCCGCTTTTGAAGCCTCCAGAAGAGCTGAGGGGAGGATAGCACGCCGAACAGCCCGCAGCAATGCGGCAAGCACAGATGTGCAGTCTTCTGCCAATAGCTCTCCACAAAGACCTTCTGGGTATGCAGACCCGCCCATCGCACGCTGTGAGCACTGTACTGTCTTTGTATGCCTGTTCTTGCCTTGTGTTTGAGTGCATCTGTGTGCATAATTTGTGTTTGCTGCATAGCTTTGGAAGTGTTTACCAGGCACATCATTTTGCAGATGCTGTTGCAAGGAGGCGGGCACAGCAGGCACTCACAGTGATGTATTCTCTCCAGGCTGCTTGAATCCTTCCTGTTGCGACGCCTAACGACATACATCTCATCTCTTTGCTCTTTTTTGTTCTGTCTCTTTGCTCTGTCCTTTTCTTTGCTGTTGTGAACTCCTGGTATCACATTCAGGTCACAATCTGCTTCAAGCCTGGCTAGGCAAGCTGTAGCAGAGGCAAGAAGCAGAGGCCGCCGCCTAGGCCCTAGCAGCAGGCCAGCCGCCGCACCACACCCTAGAGCTGCGCATACCACCCATACATCTTCTCCACCACCCCTCTCAAGGGCACCTGACAGAAGAAGAGGAAGGATTGGTGAGCCACAGCACCCTAGAAGCCCTAGGCTACAAATTTCTTCGCAAAGGTCACCCACTAGAGCTTACAGACCAGATCAACACAGTGTAGGCAGCCCCAGACTTATCCGCACAGAACAGCTGTGTGACAGGGACCCAGCACGCACACACAGACATACACATTCTGTAGGCATTCTTTCACAGCATGAATCCGCTCAGCATCAGAGGTCCCACGCACGCTCAGACAACCCAAATCTCATTCCTGTACATCACAGATTGCGAGTCAGTCATCCCGATGCTGTTGACCACAGCGCCTGGCATGGTCCAAGCCGCGACAGTCAGCAGCAACAACAGCAGCAACCGCAGCAGCAGCAGCAGTGGCAACAGCCTGGGGATCACCAGTCACATCATCATCATCAGCAGCAGCAGCAGCAGCAGCAGCAGCAGCAGTGGCCACAGCCAGCATCTCTTCAGTCACAGCAGCTGCAAGAAGTGCCATGGCCTGCAGCAGCGCCCACCACAGCTGATCCCACTGGGCCACCGCACCTTCAGAGGCCCAATGCTGCACTGCCCACCTACTGGCATTGGCCTTATGCTCACCTGCCTCAGCAAGAGGCAGCACACGCTGCGCAAGGGGTGGAACTAGTCAGTGCAAAAGACTCTGGAGCACAGCATGTAGGAGCACAGCAGGCAGGTCTCGACAGAGGTGATGACAGCGGTGACAGCAGCATGAGTCAGCTTGCTGCTCAACAGCAGGCTCCCAAAAGCTTGCAACACCAGGCTGCTGCTCAAACAGACGATGCTGTGAAAGCTGAAACCAGTCACAGGCCTGATTTGGGTCCAGATGCGGGTGGGGCCGCAGTGATGCAGGGACCTGCAGCTGAAGCTGTTGTAACATCTTTGCCTGCAATGAGCAAACAAGAAGCTGCAGATGCAGTCAAGACTATCATCAAGCCCCTGTATAACAGTCAGCAGCTGAGCAAAGAGCAATTCAAGGCAATTGCTCAGTCTTGCACCCACACCCTCGCAGATCCTGCAAAGCGCGCAGGTCGTAGTCCTGAGATAGTTGTGCAAAATTTCATGCGGGAGTTAGGCTTAGGTAGACAGGCAGCCAAATTGTAGGCAATAGAGCACCAATGACAACAATTGTGATGCGAATGGTCATAGGCATGCAGTCAATTTATTTTACAGCAATGACATTATGAGGTCTAGCGATTTCAATCCTGCACATCTTGCTGTATAATTCTGAGCCAACAAGCATTTGAAGGCGCTTTCTGATGCTCAGTTGAGCTACAATCCACCTGAACATTAATGTGCGATCCCTGATTGCTGACTGGATCCAGATGTGAGGCATGTTCGTAAATGTTTTGGACCCATTTCTGTATCACACCAGACTGCTTGCCATGTACTGCCTTGGATAGTCTGTGAGTTGCTTGCGACAATTGTTCAAGTAGACCGAGCAGAAGGCAGCAGCTTGCTGCCAATTCAAAATTTGCCCTGAATGCGGCGCCCCACTTGACAGGGCATTCGAACGACCTCACGTGAACTGCTTTCGGAAGCCACGCTTTGCCGTTTGGACTTTGCCGTTCGGCGCAACGCACCCGTATCCTGAACATTGCGACTTCTAATCTGTGATCTTGTGACTCGCACTAGTGCTGCCACTATTGTTAATTGCGAGCAGAATGCAGTGCCTCAGTGCTCATCAGCTTCAGACTTTGCCTCGCTCAGGTTCAGCACAGTCATCCAGCCGGCGACTGACATGCCAAAAGCCTCTCTCGAGCAAACGTCAGCGATTACACCGATCACCTGTTTGTTCTGCAACCGTCGCTCCAAGCCCAGCCAGACACGGTGAGGTGGTTGCTATGTCTTCGCATAGGCTTTGCCGGTCCTTTGATGCCTGTTCTGGCTGTTGACAATGTCAATATGCATGCGCAGACATCCAAGTCTTCCAGCATGATGGCGCCTTGGATGAAGTCGACGAGGAAGTTGCTCAGATCATAAAGCAGGAGAAGGGCCGTCAGGTCAGCTGTTGACTTCAAATTGCAGCTGCTGAGCAGTTGAACCCAACACAACGTACATCACCTCATTGACCTGCATATCACTGTGCAATGCTTACTTGCAGGTGCATGGACTGGAGCTCATTGCTTCAGAGAACTTCACGTCACGAGCGGTAAGCAGCCAGTGGGTATTGAATGCTCATTTAACCTCTTGCAGGTTGCAGGTTGAAATCGAAAGCAGCAGAGTACATGATGTTTCAGTGATGCAGGTGATGCAAGCAGTGGGCTCATGCATGACCAACAAGTATTCCGAGGGACTTCCTGGAGCCAGATACTATGGTGGCAATGAACACATTGACAAAATGGAGCGCCTCTGCCAGGTACTTATCACTGAAGCCCTTTATTTGGTGACCTGCTTAGCTGGGTGTTGCCCAAGCGTCTGACGAGTACTCCATAAATTAGACAGCCACAGCTGACTCAAGATTTACACTTACAGCAGTGAACTCATCCTCCAGCTGTGCATGGTGCATCTGCAATCACTGTTGATTCAGGGAGCTTGATTGGACGCTATATCACGGTCACAGGCATTACACCTTTGACTGTGTGGTCAACCTCGTACCGCTAAGCCTAGTGAGAAATACAGTCAGTAGCTGCGTCACTGTGTGGCATGTAGGATTTAAGCTGTTCTTTGATTTCTCCACAGTCTTTTCAGGGGAATGCATGGTTTCTTTTGCATGTTGGCTTGTACGCTCCTTTACAATCTCTCCATCTGTTCCCCGTTCCTGTCGCAACTCAGAGCAGATTTCTGGTACAGGAGCGAGCCCTGTCTGTCTTTAATCTTGCTCCAGAGGAGTGGGGCGTGAATGTGCAGCCTCACTCAGGCTCTCCTGCCAACTTTGCTGTTTACTCAGCACTGCTTAAGCCCCACGACCGCATCATGGGCCTGGACCTGCCCCATGGTACGCAAATCAATTATTACACTTCATCTCCCGCTAGCCATTGCAGTGAAAAGTGGATGGAACTCACCCTTTTGTTGCTTTTGTAGACCACATGTCAATGCTGTCATCCCCATGATGTACCGACCAAACCAAATACGTATCATGTTGTAATGAATGTCGACATTTGCACAACCCTGGCGTCAGCGTTACGTCGCAGACATTGCTACATCAGGGGAAGTCATGAGTCAAATCTGTATGATGTGCAGAGCAGCGTGTCTATGGTCATTATATGATCGAGGCAATTTGCTTTGCTGACAGTCTGCCTACACCGCAGCTGCACTGATAGGCTATTCAGTGCTGATTGCAACACCGCCAAGAAATATGTGCCAGTTTGTCTTCTCTTTGTCAAAAGGCTGAGCACAAGTTGTTGGCGTGACAGTCAACTTTGGCATGCAGAGTAGGCCACGTTGGCCTGCTTGTTGGCTTGCTGTACCCTTAAAACTTCAAAGGTTGCACTCATATATTTGCTTCAGGTGGTCATTTGATGCACAAATTCATGACACCCAAGCGTAGGATATCAGCAACCTCTGTGTACTGATGAGTCCATGCCATACCGGCTGGATGAGCAGACTGGGCTACTCGGCTTGCTGTCTCTTCAGGCACGTGTCAATGCTTGCACTGTTGATGCAGGTGGTCACTTGACGCACGGCTTCATGACACCCAAGCGTAGGATATCAGCAACTTCTGTGTACTTTGAATCCATGCCGTACCGGCTGGATGAGCAGACTGGGCTGGTGGACTATGACACCCTCGACCAGACCTCAACCCTATTTAGACCCCGCCTCATCATAGCTGGTGAGCTTTGCAAGTGTCTGTTTGACATCTTGATCAACTTCTCTGGCAAATCTGGGCATTAGATCACTCAATCTTCCTGCCGTCATATTCCAATTTTGGGGGTTGAGTCTGGAGTTGATGCTCAGAATCACTTTGCTTGCCCGAGCTGTCAGCAATACTCGATTCCTGCTCAAGCCCACATTGTCTGTCAGATGCCATGCAAAAAAATGGAACTACAGCAAGCTTGCGGATTATCAAATGGCAGCTGTAGCTTGCATGCCTTCAAGGCGACAAGACGGCTGACATTCTGTATCACTTGCAGGCGCGTCAGCGTATGCGCGTGACTACAACTACGCCAGGATGAGAAGGGCAGCGGACAACGTGGGCGCCTACCTCATGACAGACATGGCACACACATCCGGACTGGTGGCAGCTGGGGTAGTGGCCAACCCATTTGAGCACTCTCATGTAGTCACCACCACAACCCACAAGTCACTCAGAGGCCCTAGGGGAGGTAGGGTACAACACAGCTCAAATTGTGCATGCAACATTAGCTTGATGCTGCATGCAAGTCATCAACAGCATTATCAGATTTGCTTACCTCAAGACAGACATGGCACACACCTCAGGACTGGCAGCTGCTGGAGTAGTTGCCAACCCATTTGAGCACTCACATGTAGTCACTGGAACCACTCACAAGTCTCTCATAGGCCCTAGAGGAGGTAGGGTCTGTTGCTGCAATCTAAGCTTTGAGTGACAGGGCCCTGTATTGTTGGCTAGCTGCAGAGACCGCTACTATTGTTTTGTGTGCACCATCTTGTTGCACATCAGATTAGCATAATATGCAAGTAGTAGCAACTTCCAGATAGCTCGAAATTTGCATCTCTGCAACCTGGTGTTTTACCAAAGTTGAATGTCTTGGCCAGTGCTACAAGTTGCAGTGCACAATCTGTGAGCAGAATCAAATGTGCACAATGCTCCAGCAGTGTTGTTGGTGCAGGCATGATCTTCTACAGAAAAGACCTGGAAGAGGCCATCAACCAAACAGTCTTCCCAGGCTTACAGGGTGGGCCTCACAAGCACACCATCTCAGGCATTGCAGTGGCGCTAAAGATGGCGGCCAATGCTAACTTCAAAGCCTATCAGCAACACTTGGTCAGCAACATGCTCAAGCTGCTGCTGATGGTGTAGGCATGATCTTCTACAGGAAGGACTTGGAAGAGGCAATCAACCAATCAGTCTTCCCAGGCTTACAGGGTGGACCTCACAACCACACCATCTCAGGCATTGCAGTGGCGCTAAAAATGGCGGCCACTACTGACTTCAAAGCGTATCAGCAGCAGATTGTCAGCAATTGCCGAGCATTGGCAGACAGGTGTGCCTCTTGCATTTGTATACACTCTAAGACAAAGCTGTTTGAAGACAAAGTTCTGCATGCATGCAGCTTTACATGTCAGCAACTTCAAGGCGTATCAACAGCAGATGGTCAGCAATGGCTAGGCATTGGCGGACAGGTGTGCCTCTTAGTGCAGCACAAGCTGTCCATTAGCAAGGTGGCCTTGCACGTTGTGCTGAGATTGTGTATGACCTGATTTGTGAGGCGTTTCAGGAATAAGTGTCAGCGATTGCAAAGCGCTAGCTGACAAGCTTGATTTGAGACAGCAGAATATGGCTAGGCACCAGAAACGCTTCTAAGAGCCCAGGCTGGCAAATGCAACTACTGTACCATGCTATCACTGCGATTGGACTGTGTTGGCATCATGATCTGTCTGCAGTATCAACACTTTCTGTCACTCAAGAGATGACAGAGGGCATTTGCATGTCATCTCAATTCAGCCATCTGCTTCAAACAACACATCCTGCATCAGCATACAGCCTGCACATATTGCTTCTGATGTGCAGGCTCATGGAGCTAGGGTACACCTTAGTCAGTGGTGGCACTGACAATCACCTTGTACTGGTCGACCTGAAACCATCAGGTATTGATGGAGCCAGAGTGCAGAGCGTGTTGGATCTAGCGTCCATCACAGTCAACAAAAACAGTGTACCAGGGGACAAGTCCGCCATCATCCCAGGGGGGGTCAGGATAGGGACCCCTGCCCTCACAACCAGGGGTTTCAAAGAAGCAGAGTTTAGCAAAGTTGCTGACTTCCTAGACAGGTGGGTTGCAGTTTACCTCTGCTACATGCATGCATGCAGCTTTTGTGGGGCCTACTTTGTCGTTTCTGCCTGCAACAGTAGCATGTTGCGTGCCCAGGGCAAATCAACCTCTGTACCGTGTTGCATTGCAATGGACCCTCTGTACGAAAAGGCAGGTGGAAATCACACATGCACATACGCTGTGGTGCACAGTGTAGTTTGATGTGCTTGTGTGCACCTCTGTCGATGATATGCACAGGCGTTGTCACCTGGCTAAGGAAGCGCACTTTGTCTAGACTCTTCTGACTAGCACTGTATGCGCAGACACTGCTCTGACGAGGGCAAGCCCCTTATTGAGGTATGGCTGTTTGGAAATCAGATCTTCACAAGACCTGTTACAGCCTGCTGTAGTACGACCTGTGCAACAGCATCTGGACATCTGTTGCAGCTTGCTGTGTGATACATGAAAGCAATTGAATGGGTGCACGTAGTTTTCATTGTGGAGCTGTTGTCTGAAGCAACTGCACATGCAGGGGCATCAAGATTGCCATTCGGCTGAAAGATAGCACGCCTCCAGACGGCAAGCTCAGAGCCTTCCACAGACATCTCAAAGACAATGAAAAAAATGATGACATTGTACAGTTGAGGAAGGATGTAGAAGAGTTTGCAACAGATTTCCCAATGCCTGGACTATAGACGATTATGCTTGGTGTTGTTGTTTCCGATTGAGATTGGGTTCAAGCCAGATTATGCTTGTTGCGGGTGTGTGTTGCTGCCTTACATGACTTCATGTGTTGTGAAATGCTTGTGTGTCATTGGTACACCTTTGGCTATTTATCATCTATTTTGAAAGTTGTTGTCCATTTCTTCAACTAGACTGAGGTCTGTCCAGCCAGAATGCTTGTGTTTGGCTGATAGTGTCTTGACTTGAAGCTTGTATCGCCCCAATGTCATAGTCACAGGCTGAAACCAATGTGGTTGCCTGAAAATTTATTCACAGCATTTGCCAGACAGCTCGCCCAGGACACGATAGCATTTCAGCGGTCTACAGCTGCAAAACTGTTCACAGGACTACCGCAAAGTTCACGGGAGAGCACCAAAGCTCTGAAATTTTAAACTATGACCAATGAAGCCAATGAAGTTTGATCAACTTCGACCAGCATGCGGCAATGCATTTCGTTGAGGCTCTTTGGAGGAATTCCACAATAACTACTTGTCTTCATTCTGCATCGAAAAACCGTATCCGAAGTTGCTGCTTCTTGAAAACAAGGGGTTCCAAAGGCCTAGGGTCCAACATGCATTTGGCACCATTACTTGTGAGCATCATGCTGTTCCATTTCAATTGCAGATTTTGAAGTACAACCACCACAAAAGAAAGTCTTTGCCATCAGGCAGATGATCTCTTCACACGGAAACAGCTAGTGAAACTGCATCAACTATCGCTGCAGGGACGTGGCATATGTTTTGAATCTGTTCATGTCTGTTCGCAATATGCTCTCAACCAAAGGAGTCAGCGCCTGCATCAGAACATAATCAGCTAGTGAGCCAACTTTCTGCATGTTTTACAATGCCACAGCAGTCGAAGTTTCTGCATGTCTCACAATGGTACAGTTGTTGACATCGGAATAGCATCACCCTGTGTTTTGAGACTTACGCTTGCGAATGGCGTCAAAGGTCCAGGAACGTCATACTCAATTGTCAGCTTCACAGTGCATGCTTGAGGCCCTTTCTTGTAGAATCTAACCTGACCCCTGCATCATACAGGACTGCTTGTTGGCGTCCTGTGACATGAACTGCAAACAAATCACGCCTCAGCTATAGAGTCGAGTCAAGTAAATGTGAGACTGCCTGTAGCTGAAATTGCTCCGCCTTGGCTGTGCTGTCTGCTGTGCTGCTGCTGTCAGCCACAAGATACAGAAGTGCTTCAAAGCGTAACTCAGACAGGTGATAAATGCTGTATCATTCTCCATGTGTCACAAATAGAGATATTGGATGCTCATCACACCACAAGCACAGCACAGAAAAAGAAAAATCTACACTGTTAGGCTTCACAGCGGGAGCCTCTGTCTAAAAGGGCGGCCCAGGATTGCCAAAAGCACATACACACCTGTTTGGAACCTCTATGCCACTGCTGTTGGACCCAGCCAGAGACCGCCAGTGGATCTGCAGAAGTAAGTTTGCGTCAGCTTAGCCTGCTGTGTATGCTAGTCAAAGCATCTGAGGCATGTCTGCCGTGTTGATGCAATTATAAGCGCAGAAACAGACATCTGATGAAATGCCACAGATAGCAGCTTCAGTGCAGCTCTTTTCTGCAGCTGCTTCTGCAGTAGGGCCATGTGAGTTTGCAGTCAAGGGAACTGAGCGAAGCAAAGGGCAGTCAAGAAGGATTTGTAAAGCAGAGGGCTGCAATTGAATTGCTGGTCCAGTATCACCTGCCTTTTGATGTTTGATTGGCGTCAGATCTAAAGCACGCCAAGATAGCTCCCAATCCCGCCCAAATTGCTCAGTGCGCAGAACCCATTTGCTTTGTTTAGGTTCATCTGGGACTATTTCAATCCTGTTGATCCATGGCATCCATTTGATGATCTGAGTTTTGTCACGCCACAAATCCCACGCAAACTCCACAGGCACGCTGACATCTACCTGGGCGCTGCAGACAGTATATACAAAATGTGTACCTTAGAGTGCATCAGGTCAACATGTTGTGCAGGCCAAGCGCCTGCGCGTTCGCTTGTTGTGGCAGCCTTACTTGTTTTCAAGGGACGCTGACCAGCGTCTGCCGTTGCTGACAATCCTCCCTAGGCCTCTCAAGCTGAGAGCATGTCGAGAGACAGACGGCCTAGCTAATCTAGCACGACAGCGCCAGGCGTTGTAGCTGCTAACGCCTGGAGGCCGACGGGTGCTGAAGGGTGCCAATGAACAAAGGGAGGTATTGATAGAACGGGTCAAGCCTTGTGCATGCGACTGAGGTCCCCTGCAGCTCAAAGGCCGAGCGCTGGGTAGCTGGATCGGCAATGACATATGCCGACTGGCGGCAATTCTTTGTGATACCGATGCAACTCGGGAGCTCAGGGACACAGCGAATGAGACAGTGCGCACCTGCACCACAGCAAAAGTTGCGTCGATTTGCATGCAGTTTGACTTTGACCTTCGGTGGTACTAATGCCTGAGTTTCATCTTGACAATGTGCAAATAATGCTTGCAGTCAGGCAATAAGGTAAGAGGAGGCCATTTAGTGTGTTGAAATACCAATGTCAACAACTTTGCTTGCGGTAAACAATCACGTTGAGCAGGTGGCGCTTACAGCACTTATACACTTCATTGCAGGCTGATCTACGCAACTTCTCCATCAACATTTTGCATAGCTGAGCAAGACATCACTGGCACAACACAGAATCGTGCAGATCGCATTTGGCGCTGAGCTGTCTTGCAACATCAGCCAAGACTTCTTGCACCGATTGCTGTGGGGCATGGTGCTGCTTGCTGCTGTAGTTGTAGTTGTCTTGCGATGCATGATGAATCATTCCTCCATTCCCATGTGGGCGTGCACGTGTATCCTCAATATCACTCACCAGCTCATCCAAATTCCTGATCACCTGCATGTACATGCTTTGCTCTTAAAAAACAAGTTCTTTGTGTCAAGCTTTTGTGCAGGCTTGAAGAATAACACCACTCCATGCTTCAATAGGAAGATGCTGAAAGACTACTGTGCTTTTCCAACAAACCGGCATAGTCAGAAAAGCACGTCCAATCAGCACAAATAATGCTTGATGAGCTGAGAGCAACATTGAGCACACATTGTACGTTGCACTCAGGTCTTTGCATTCGGTCGCCCGCACTCACCCACCACAGGAGACATTGCAACACCGCGCAATAATGCATGTCAATTCTTGTTACATCAAGCTGAAAGCGATCTGGACGCAGCATGATGTTGTCAGCATGGGACTCTGACAGGTACCTGTGACAGATCACCCAGGACCTGCTGCTGCCCTGCCAGCACCTCTTCTTCATCTGCAGCATCTGCATCTGGATCTGCCTTGCTGCCTGCTGTAACCTTCTCGCCCTTGGTCCTCTTCTTGGGGTGTTTCGTTGTCAAGCGCCTCCTGCCTGAGACTTGGCTGTGCTTGACAGTGGGCTGCGCTTCTGCACAGATGCATTCATGCAACTTTTGTTGCAGTTTCCTGAAGGGCCAGACTTCAACAGCAAACAGATGGCATGTGGAGCCCAGTTTATGAGCTGTCAAAGGAGCAGCCAGGCGACACGTATATGAGACGACTGCCAGATCTTGGACCTCTTGCAGCCATGTGTTGTGATGCCTGAAATGGGCTCACTGCTGCACATACAAGCTGGGAACCTGTTTGACGCGTGCAATACACTGCTGCACAAACAAGCTGGGAACCTGTTTGATTTGTGCAATAGGCATCACTGTTGCTTGCAATTTCCAAAACTCAAGAGACCTTTGAATCAGGGCTGCTACACCTCACATCTGCAAGTGTGCAAACTCTGGCAGGGGGGACACCTGCTGGTGAAGGGTCCTGGGTGGGGCGACTGTGGGGTATGGCAGGGGTAGAGGAGGGCTTGACCAGCTTGAGCTTTTGATTTTCCTGCCATAGCTCAGCCATCTGCGCTTCAGCCCTGCACACAGGAAGGATTTGATGACTCATGCTGAAGAAGAACAAAGTCTGCTGTGGTCAAGGAATGGCCTTCTTGCGCCACAGCTCAGCCATCCTGGCGTCAGCCCTGCCCAACCTAAAAGGATTGATGGTTTGCACTGTGGAAGTATGCAGTCTGTGTAGTTAAGGCATGGCCTTGTTGTGCCTGAATGTGGCCATCCTGGCTACAGCCCTGCACACAGAATGTTGATCGCTGAAGCACACGGCAGACCTCACCAAAACTTGTCACAATGGTTGCAACTTTCCCAGCCTGAAAGTCAGGAGCAGACACAACCACTCAAGGAAGTGTGGTGAAGTGACGCTTGCAGACCAGGCGCTCATGATTGCCAATCTGCACTACATGAGATGCAGAGCACTGCAAAGCACTGTCAGACAAAGCGAGTCAGATCCTGACAACTCCTCACACAGCATATTACGCCCTGCTGGTTCTGCAGGCATGCATTGACAGCAGAAAGCATACGACCACAGGTGCTCATGCAAACCCGCATTGGGGATGCAGTCTGATCTTGTCGAAGGTTTGCTCTCAGAAATTTGTTTGACAACAGCTGTCCTTTACAAAGAGCTCCAGTGCAATGTCAGAGTTGTGCTGCTGTGTCAAACATGATACATGCAAAAAGGACTCACCTGTGTCTCTCAGCATTGGCGCAGGCTGAGTTTCAAGCCTTTGATTTCAACCATCACCTCAGAAATCACACAACCACAGGCGCATATTCAAAACTCCACTGAACGTACAGTCTGATGTAATTCAAGACATGCTTTCAAATGCTTCCACCGACAGCAAAACTGAACAATGCATGCTATTACAAAAAAGCTCACCTGTGCCTCTCAGCATTGACGCCTTGCAGGCTGAGCTTTAGGCCTTCAATCTCACCCATCACCTCAGCCTTCCACACATTCAGCTTAGCAGCTTCCACAGCAGCAGCAGCCGCCATGGCCTGATCAGGACGCTGACTGATAACCTCACACTCTGCAGCTGTCATGTGTGTGGTGTCTATGTTTGAGTGGCCCCTGTGCTGTGCATGCTGTGGCTCCACACTCCTTGCTGCATGAGCAGTCATAGGTCCAGCTCCCAGAACAGCCCTTGTTGCCTGATCAGGTCTGAGGGCAGGATCTGTTACAGCCCTTATCTCTGCTGTGCTGCCCCTAGCAGCCTGTCTTGTTCTTTGACGAGCAGAGGTTGGTCTCAGTGGCATCCTCTGCTGCTGCACAGCAGCTGCCTGGGTTGACTCATCAGCCGAGTCACATGCAGCGGATTGAGTCATAACATCAGCTGCAGCAGCAGCTGCCTGGTATGCATCAAAGTCTGCAGCAGCCCGCTGCTTCCCCAACTCTTCTGCTTCTTGCACCTCCCTCCACGCCTCTGTCATGCCACGCAGGTACGCTGAGTCAGCTACTGCATCAACTGCCGCCTCACATGCTGATGCAGCTGCAGCTTCCCTTTGACTGCTCCTGGCCATGTGATCCTGCATGACCCCAGAAGAGGCAAAATGAGCTGGCATGCTGGCAGTGCTGTGTCTGCCTGTTCCAAACCTGGCTGAGCGCCCTTGAGATGGCTTGGCAGATGCATGAGGGTGATATAGACCTTCATCTGCGCTCTGTGCCCAGCTGTCAAAGGATGCTGACCCCACAGCAGCGTTGTCCAGGAAGCTGCCCGGTAGCTGTGACTCAGCTGCTTCCCAAGAGCTGTCACAGCGACCTGCAGCTTCTTTGCGCCTCACACCCTGATCTGCACCTGGATTGCTACCAGCTGCAAAGTGGTTGAGAGATGCTGTTTGCTGGGACTGTAGCACACCAGGAGGTTCAAATCCAAACTCAGCATACGCTGTGCATGCTGTGCTGCACTGCCTGACATGCTGCCCCTTACTGCTCAATGCTTTGTGCCCCAGCTTGGAGCTACCAATCTTAGCTGATGCATTTGAATGCTTGCTGCTGTGCTCTGCACGCTGAGCATGATCAGCTCCTTCTGCACCTGCGTTCTCTTTGTCTGATGCCTGACTGACATGTTTATCATCAACAGAGAAAATCGGCACCAAACCCTTGCGGCTCTGCACAACCCCTGAAGCTGCAATGGGAGACTCTGCTGATGCTGCTTTGCTTCCACCTTTGTTTAAAGCATGCACCTGTGGGTCATGAAAACCCCCACCCGACCCTTGTTGGCTGGACAGCACTGCATCTGGCTGGGGCAGCATCTGCACAGTGTCTGTGTGTGAGCCTTGAAGCTGCAATGAGTCGGTGTTTGTGTGAGTGGCTGTCAATCGTTTGCTGCTCTTGGGCATCATTTGCAAAACGCCTGACAGCCCGTCTGCATTGCTGCGCAGGTCCACGTGCATTAGGCCCTTGTGCTTCGTCATCAGCTTGCTGAAGCTTCTGGCACTGCACACATGTGGCAAAGAAACATGAAGCTCCTAATACCAGGCCGTGTGACATGGGCTTGCCGACAGACACATGCACAGCTTTGGCAGCAGCGATTTGAAATGGCAGTTTCACGCATCAATCAATGGGCGGCTACAATGGCCAGAGCATGTGTCAGGGCTAGGTGCAAACCAGGCAAAAATTAGAATACAGTCTTGTTTTGGCAAGGGTACAATGTAGCAGGCCAGAGCCCGTGCCTTCGATGAGTTTGTTTGCACAGAGCATGCAAGTCCAAACTGCAGCAGCTTGACAAAACATGACATTTATCAACACAGGGATATGCCTCACCTTTTCTTGGTGAGTTGATTAGCAGCTAGATCCAGCAGCACCATGCTGCGGTCCATGGTCAGTGCGTCAAGCAGCAGGGCAGCTCCAGCATCAGTAATCTGCAGCAAGACGCACATTTGAGACTGCTACCAACGTTACAAAATGACGCGTAACCGGCTGACGCCACTAGGCTAGATTCACTAGCTCAGATGCTACGTTGTTACAAGAACCAATTCTGGATGGTTGCATCCTGGTCGTTATGTGACACAAATGTTGCTCAGTGTTGCACACACAGCTGTGTATACCTACTGCCATTCAGCACCTTAAAGAGCTCGCAGGTTCTGCAGAGCATGGTGTGAACTTATGAGTCACATGCAGATATGCTACCATGACGCCCTGTTGCACTAGTTTGACCATGACGAGTAATCCCTCGCTAAGCACAGTGGCCATGGCATGCATTACACAATAGTTGTGCAGTAGCCTCTAAAATCTGCAAGATGAGATCCGTGATGAAACATGTGGCTAACTGGGAATGTGCATGTGGCAAAGCGCCAAATGATGGTCTGGAAGTCGACAAATGACCAAGAGGAGCAGACCTTGTTCTCAGCCAACTGCAGAATCTGCAAGCCTCCACAGCGTGCAAGGACCCTGCCCCTGATCTCACGGTTCCTAGCCCTGAACTGTTGGCGCCTGAGAGGGGGTGCCAGGCTCAAATCAGGGTACTCCCGCAATCCCTCATGCCACTCCTGCACATCTGCCTCTGCGGCACTTGCCTGCAATGGTAAAAGCATTCAGCACTGACCAGATTGAGTGAAAGCAAACCCATATGTTGTGGCGTAAAATGTGCATGCATTGCTTGCGAACTTTGCCAATAAATACATAAAAATATGACCGTGTAATGACATGTTGCAGGCGGCCTGCTTGCAGATGTTTGTTGCAGTTGATTGCAACACAAAAAGACACCCAACACAACCTGCAAGAAGCTATGCGATGTAGACAACCACAGCAGTGCATCACACTGTGAATGCTCCTGAACATTATGGAAACAGCATGCCCCTTTGCGCGTGCAAGGTGTCATGTCAGCTTGTCCAGGGGCTTTGCATGCTTTGACAACAACCCAGATGAGATAGGCTTTGACTACAGGGCAGCTGACACGTGAAAAGCCGGTGTAAGCCAACCTTGATCAGCCCAGCAAGGGTCCTGATCCCACCTTCAGTCAGCTTGCAGCCAGACAAGTTCAGCTCAGTGACTGTCTGGTTGGCTCGCAGCCCGTCACTCAGCACCTGCAGACAAGCATGCTTCATTTACTCTATCATTATGATCAAAGCATACGCTAGTCATTCGTTGCGTCAGCTTTGTTTTCAGCCACGAGAAGTACAGAGCGACTGATGGACATCATACATCGAGGCGTTCCGTCCAAGCCTTGCCTCCTAATGCTGCCTTGCTTCAGGCGTCAAGCACTGCATCAGCTGGCTAGTCGTGAACTGGGTCGAAGTTTTTCGTGGTCTCCGAGCTCATAATATATTCTTCAAATTTGGCCAAATCGCCATCAACTGGATTCACCTGTGTTATAACAGGCTTGGTGGCTCAATGGTAGAGCATCTGACTCCAGATCAGAAGGTTGCGCGTTCAATTCGCGTCCAGGTCATAGCTTTTGATTATTTTTATGTTGTTTCCCCTTTTCAGCCTGTCAGCTTTTTGCTTTGCACTTCTACGCCAGTCCACCAGCAAGTTAGCTTCTTGTGCTCGCTGCATTCTGTTACTGTGAGCTGAGCCATTTAAAATATGGCTTGGGGATGGGGATGGACATTTGAAGCAGATTAAGGGCAAGCCTGAGGACAGGCAACAACGCAGACATAACAAGCACGGAAGCAAGAATCACCTGCAGGGTGGCATCACCAGTGGCACTGCCTGCCAGGGATAGGCTTCGCAGATGTTCATGGGTCTCAAGGCTGCTGCTGAGCGCCTTCCACAGTGCGGGTGGCAGACTCTGCAGAACCAGTCTGTCAGACGCAGTGCCGCCCTTGACGGCTGAATTGTTGCACACTCAACTCAAATGGTATGCTCGACTACGGCTGTACTTAGGCGCTGTTTGCTGCTTCCAAAGCAGCTGATGTGTGCACACTGCCAGACACATTCAGGTGCTGCTGGTAAAGCTAAAGCTGCTTCAACTGCCTGTTATTGGCCAAATCAAGCTGCAATGACCAGATTCAGATATGACCTGTGCCTGCTGTTGATTGTACCAACTGTGATCAGAAGATACTGATTTAATCAGGTGCGAAGTTTATGGTGTTGTGCATTGTGGGCATTGGCATCAGCATCTCTGAGCATGACTTGTATCAAATGCACTGTGACCTCTAGCCACAGAACAGGATCTGTCTGAGCCAGGGGAATCATTTGTTGCTCAGCTTGCAGGTTCTGCTTGTATTGTGGAGCTCACCAGGCCAATGATGAGTTCCTCAAGTGCTTTGCCTTGAGCAAACACCTCCTTGATTGCAGCAGCAACCTTGCCCTTCAGCTTTGGGTTGCAGACCAACTCCATGGTGCTCTTGACCAGCGCCTCATGATCTGCGCCAGCCAGCAGATACTTGGGCTTGCAGTTGTGCTTCACAGCGTCTGCCTCAAGCCTGTCGTAGTCCCTGCATGCGTGAGACCCAAGTCAGCTATTGCTTGCTCTCTGGGCAAGGCAGAAAGCTGAGCATCGCTGTTGTGGTGTAAGGAGGGGATGGGGAAGGAATGTGCACTTCATCAAGAAACTTGAAAAGCTGTGAGCAGCACAACAGAGAAGGGGATATGCTCGCACTTGGGGAAGCAATCAAGCTTGAGGGTGCGCAAGGTGGCAACTCCAGCTGTGAGCTTCTTTGCAAAGTGGATCAGGTCAGTGACTGCCATCAAAGACAGATTGACCTGCAGGAAACGATAACTCAAGCTTTGCAAGGCACAAGCGCGCAATATGCAGCACTCACGTTGACCCAGCCTGAGTCAATCTGGTTTTGCAGCTCATCTCCATTACTGCTGATGCGCTTGTGCACCACTTTCCTGGTATGTTTGCTGCAAGCAGGCACAACGTGAGTCCCCTGCTTCACTGCCTCAAGGTGGTTGATGCCCCTGCAGGTTGCCTTACCTCTTATCCTTTGTTGCTTGCTTAGGGGCCTGGACATCAGGGTCGAAAACGCGACGAGTGGCGGCGGAAGCGTTCGTCAGGTCCGCTGGCAAGTCAGACTCCTTGCGGACCTTCTTCTTGCCATAGATGCGGCCATGAAATGTTGATGACACGTTCTCTCTGTCACTGTGGGTCATACTTCAATCTGCTGTATCACTCAGCCCACAAAATGCAACCCGGTGCCACAGAGCACCAAGCTTGTGGTGTCACAAGCGCTCTGCACACTGTCGAATCAGTCTTGGTTGACATCAAGGCCTTTTGCAGCAGGGCGTTTGTGACAAGGCGGTTCAAATGAGCGCCCTGCAGGCTGAGCTCTTAGCAGCACGCTGCGAGGATCGTTGAGAAACTTGCCGTGCAATCTCCGCAAAACTAGGACGTCCACTGTCAAGTAGCGAGCGTCTCAGGCTGTCGAGCTTGTTACCAAGCAAACGTTACCAGAACGCTAGCTACTCCTGCGTCAAGCTATTTGAGCTGAGTGGGAAACTCCCTCGGAGATCAGACTTGCAGCTAGACACCCGAACGTACGACCGCAGCCGGATCGAACGTACACAACAGTACTGATGCCGCTGCTTTGAATGAGTAATTGAGCAGATGGCGAGAGGTGCGACGCAGGAGTTCACGCAGAATCAGTCGCAGGTGCGACTGCATGCCTGCAGTGTCTACCGCCTTTCTGATAGACCGCTTGATGGTGCAATGACAACACAATGCTGATCTCAGGTTGAAAGCGCCCGTGAGGTGCGAAGAGGATATCGCGATCTTCAGCAGAGTATCAACAGTAGGTTCTCAACAAGCACTATGGGTAGAGCAAACGCACCTGTATGCACGGGCATTGCATGCAACTGTCTCGTCTTGCTCCAGGAAGCAAAGATGACTTGGGTGACTTCTCAAAAGACAGTCTACAGGAAGCCCTTGGCAATGCCAACCTCCTGCACGAGAAAGGTGACTAAAGCTGGCTAAACTTGCTGAACATGTGCCCATTGCACAATCTATGTGCTCAGCGCTTGACTTCAGTGCATTCTAATTGCAATGCAGTGAACAGGCCAAGGGAGCAAGCAAAGGACTCTGAGGTGTTCTGTACATTAGCAGCAAGCGGAGTTGAGCAGGCCAAGAAGTTGGCAGCAGGAGCCAAGGCATGTTTTTGTTCTTCCCTTCCATGTTACTGTCACCAAGTCACTATGTTTCTTGTGCATGCCAGACGCTGCATTGATAAGCTTGCGGTCAGCAAGCAGTGCATGTCAAGTTGAGTGCCATGTTTTCATAACTGCCAAGCAGCTTTTGCCACCGGCACGTTGTGAAGAATTCTGTTCAGCGACAACAAGTCTTTCTTGTCATTGCTCTCAGGGCATTGCTCAGGCTCAGCAAGATAACATCTTGCATTGCCAATGTATACTGTGTGTGTTTTTGTTAGTGCTGTGCAAAACCAAAATATAATTGGTTTAGGTTAGCATATGATCAAACTGGTTGAAGACAGTCGATTGCTTCTGTACATACCTAGTTGGGCCTGCTGAGCCTGCCTAGCCCACGTTTATGGTGAATGAATGAATAAAAGAAAACCTCTCCTTGCGTACCTGCAGTCTAGGACAGCCAAGGATGTCATTAGGCGGCTCAAGCTTCGCTTTGCTAGTGAAGCACAAGCTGACGTTGAGAATGACCCCACAGTGTATGATTGGAAGGCTGCTGGGACGCATTGCTTACACCTTTTCAGCGGTGCTCCTGGTGAGGTCAACATCACTGACAGCTCAATTGATGTGCGGTCCAAGACAGGATGGTCGCATTTCACAGCCTTTGGCCATTGGAAACTGCCTTGCAAAGGACTCGGCATTATCTCTGGCTGTGTCATCTTTTGCAGTGTGTGCTGCCAGCTGCAGCGTGCCCCATTGCACTGTAGTCCCGCACAATTAGTGGGTGCCCCACACTGCATGTGATACATGCTAGCATACACTGCTTAACACTTAGTGCTGCAAACAGCTACACATGCTTCACTGCAATTTGACATGCCTATGCTGCAAACAGCACGTCTTGTGCTTCCGTTGAGCTGTCACACAGTAAGCAATTGACAACGCTTCCAGATGGCGGGTGCATGGTCTGCTGAAAGGACAGTGCTAGAGGCATCTGCACATGCTGCATTGCTCATGAAGTGCCAAAAGGCTGCCAACAGCAACCCAGGGTGTCTACTCAGACCACCTCAACTGATGAATTTGTGTCCTCTCAATCTTCTAACCATAACGCCTCACGTATCGGTGTCAGGCGTTGGATGTATGCTGGGAGCCATGGCTGCGCAACCCAAGGTGCGCAAGGTTGCACAGCGGCAGCAGAAAACCAAGCTGGGTGTTCTTGAAAAGCCTCAAGAAGTCAAGCACATTGACACGGAACAGAAGCAGGTTTGTGACAAATGCTCTTTGGCTTGCAGCAGAAAGTGTCTATGCGCATCAGGGCAAGCTGTTGCTTGTTGTCAAGCATCCATTTGCTGTGATGGGCCTGCCAAAGCTTTGCAGAACTGCATTGTGTTGTTGACAGGCATATATGCTGTGTGAAGCAATGACGGTGACACACAGCAAGCAACAAGGCGGCATGCTTTATACCCTGAACATGTTTTGACACAATAAATTGCCATGCCCTCGACTTCGAAGATTGCGCCTCCCAAATCCTGGTGTATTGCATATCATGTATTAGCATCAACACATCGCGTCTTCATCATTTTGCACTGCATCTCAGGGGTTTATACACTCCAGAACCTGCGTGTCACATATTGCGTATTGAGTATTGTGTATGATGAATGACATGTTGGTTGGTCACTGACCAAAGCATTGCTGTTGGTTCACAGGAGACAGATCGGCTCATGGAGGAGATGTTTGATGTCATTCTAGCTAAACAGACCGTGGGTTGGCTCGAGCTGGTCATGAATCACAGCTCATTCTCTCAGACTGTAGAAAACATCTTCACCCTGTCGTTTCTGGTAAGCATGCCTGGGTGCACTTGCATTCATCTTGTGTGCAGTGCAATCTGCATTTGCGTCTGTTTCAGGGTTACATGTGACCATGCCCACGTCTGCATACTACAGCAAGCAATCTCTGCAGGAACTAGTGGCACTCATGATCAGCGCCTCTGTAATGGTTCAGCATGTGTACAGACTAGTTTGCTTGATGAATATACACACATAGCAAGGTGTTTGAGCTTAAGTAGCATGCGTTTTGATGTATGTATGTAATGTCTGCATGTACGAGACTCCAAGGTATCCTTCGCACCAGATGAGGCGCAAGGCATGCCGGTGCAAGCCCACAGCAGTAACATGGCTGCAGCGTCAGAGCATACTTGACAATGTCTGCATAACATAGCAGGTGACGTGTGCGGGTGCGAGACTCCAAGGTGTCATTTACAACAGATGAGGCATTAGGCATGCTGGTGCAAGCCCACAACAGCAAGAAGGCTGCAGTGTCAGTCATGCCAAAGCAAAACCAACCCAGATGATGTGTGGATATCACAGCAAGCAATGTGTGCAGGTGCGAGACTCCAAGGTGTCATTGACTCCAGATGAAGTGCTAGGCAGGCCAGCTCAAACCCACAACGGCAAGAAGGCTGCAGCGTCAGATTTGTTAGGCATACTTTAAGTCCATGCACTGATGATATCAGGCAATACGTGCAGATGCAAGACTCCAAGATACCTTTTGCACCAGACGAGGTGCAAGCGATGTTTGCATTGTCAAACTTTTCAGAGCTCATTCCACCCAGAGCACGTTGCCCATCTCAGTAACCAACATATGCAGGTGCGAGATTCCAAGGTGTCTTTCACCCCAGATGAGGCGCTAGGCATGCTGGTGCAAGCGCACAACAGCAAAAAGGCAGCAGGCTCCGACGATGCCAAAGAAAGGGTGCAGTCCATGCAGAGCTATGGCATGGAAGACTGGGAGAGCTGGAAAGACTATGTTGCCCAGAGCGCTTGCCTCATGCCTCACAGGAGCCATGACTTGTATGAGAGTGAGTGCTCACCCACCACTATTGTGCTTGTCACATATTACGCTGAAGTGCAATCTTGTTGTGTTGCTGAGTCTCTCCTTGCCGTACTTTGCCACAGCTGTATCTGCAGAGCTGTTGCTTCCTAAACAATGCATGACTATTTTGCTCAGGTGGAAATGCTGAAAGCACAGTATGTGCCACAGGCGGCTCACACTTTATGCTTGTTTGAGCAGCATGAGGCATGAGGAGTAAGCATGAGGTTTAATGCTACAGCATAGGAGCAGAGGCTCAAGCATGGGCAATCTTGGCTACAGCATGCTAATGCTCCCTTCTTCGTTTGGACATCCTTTTCAAAGCTGGTTCTTTTTCTGCTGCCATAAGCTTCTCACAGAAGGAGAAGCTATGCATCAACACTTGAATATCAACCGTCCTCACCGTGATGCTCAGAACAAGCCAGCCTGGCAAGACAGACTTCAGCCACACACACCTAGCACATGTGCTGGAAAGTCTAATTGATATTATTATTACTATTTAAGCTAAGAATGCTGTGTTGAGTGTGCAGGTCAGGCAGCTGGACTTGGCACTACTCGTGGCAGCAGAGAAGAGGAGGATGGGCAAGCTCAAGCAGCTCAGGGCAGTAGGAAGGGCAGCAGGACCAAAAGAGCAGCTGTTGCAGATGTTAATGAAGATGATGAAGAGCCACAGGTACTGACTTGCATGTTGCCACAGAGCATGTTACAGGAATTGTTGGCACTTCAAGAGAACCTGAACGTCTTGCTGTTGGCGCAGAACTTGCCATCATAAGCTCTAATGACGAGCTGTCTTGTTTTAGCAGTCCATAATCAGAGCTCGGAACAATGCTCATGATGACCACTTGTGCGTGTTTTTGGTGTTCTGTGCTTATTGTGCGTCGCAGACAGTAAATATTGCAAAAATGACTATTCGTCACAGGCAGCCGATGCACTACATGTATGAAATGAAGTCACACTGCTGCTTGTTGTTGTCCATGTTGCTGAGACATGCAAAACTGCAGGACTCCTCTGACGATGACAGCAGCCATCATGGAACAGCCAAAGCAAGCAAAACAACGAAAAGATCAAAGCGCCATCACTGACCATGCATGATGTACAGCCTGTTTCACAGCGCAAGATACTTTGCAAACTTGTTGAGCTCTGGTGCTTAGAAAGCACATTGTTAAACAATTCATCAGCACGGATTTGGTTGCGTTGCTTTAGAAGTGCAGCAGATCTTGTCAGAAACAATAATTCTGCTTTCAAACAGGGGTATATGTAATCTGGGTGTGTGGACATTTAACTGCATGATTGTTGCTGGCAGGAGGCATGGTTTGTAGAAGATCTTGACGGCGTGCAGTTGCTTAGTATGACAGTCTGTCTGTCTGCATGTGAGACACAATTCATATTCAAGTGTCGCACCGCTGATTCGAACACCTCTGTACAATCAGCAAAGTGCAGCAACTGTATTGCTGTGACGTCTTCAGAGGATCGATTGATATCAGGGGGACATGTTACACTTGACGCTCAACGCAAATTGTGTGCATAAACTTGCATGGGCAGCCTGCTGCATTTGATGCAGCCTGCATCTTCGCAATTCTTACATACGCAGTGTGCATCAAAAGGCTAAGTAGCAGTTTGCGATCAAGAATATCCCCCAGGACATGCTCACGAGATTTCTGATTTAGGTCACTTTGAAGGCATTCTTCAAACCCTGGAGCATGTCTGACTCACTGCAATGCTTGCTGCAGCGCTTTCTGTTGCTCACAATTGTCATGTCAAGTGCTTGATCCAAGACATAAAGTGTCAGTGCTGTGAGGGCACTCATCTAGAGCTGATCAGAAGAATTGTAGGCAATGACTAACGCTAAGCTGTTCACGTTGACTGTGGTTACTAGAGGACCTCAACAGGCAGGTTGTGTATATATTTGCGTGTACCCACATTGCAACAGCTAATTGTACACACGCACATAGCATCCATGTGCCCAAAACTGAAAGGATGCAGAAGCAAAGTACAGTGAAAGTATTCAAAAGATGGGTACAGTAACAGAGCCTGAGCAAGCTTAGATATGTGTTGTGTATTTGAAGAAAGCACATGCCGAGCATGTTAAGCTAAAGGAAAGCAAGATTGGCCAAAGCACACTGCACAAGGCAGATTTGCCACAAACTGCCAAAAAAAATTGACAGACCCCAACCTGACTCGCTGACTCTTCAGACTCCCAACCCCCAACAATGATCTGTGACCATGACTGAGCTGGAACCAGAAACCAAGCTTATACAGCTTCCCCAGGTGATGTATCCAAAGCCATTTCAATGTTGAACGCATCAATACCCATAAGATCTGACTTGTTGGAGGCAATGCTGAGGCGACTGGGAGTGAGCGCCCCTGGTGAGATTTGGCTGTTGCCAGAGTTTGCCTCATACATCTCCTTCTGACCTGTCACAGCGCTGCATCTCCTAGACTGCCTAGGGCTGGTTTTGATGGACTGACCCAGCGGACTACCAGCATCTGATGGAATTGGCTCTTGCTGCAGCAGTGCCAAAAGAGCTTGTTAGCAGGTTGCAAACGGGAACATTTGGTTTGGCAGAAGCAGCTTGGCAGTCGAATCAAGGACAAAGGAACTGTATGTGGTGAGCAACAGGGGAATGTACCGGATATACGTCCAGCCAGTATGTTCGCACGGTGCCTGAGACACCGGCTGCAGAGGTTTCCTGCCGCCGTCTTGCCCCGATGTGGGGCTTCAGCTCAGGCGCTTGCTGCAGTACTAGCTCCGCCGCTTTATGCGTCATCTGGATGCGGTTGGCTATGCTGCTACTCTCCATGCGGGAGGCTACATTCACCGTCTCGCCAAACAAGCAGTATCGAGGATTGGTGCTGCCGACCACTGAGGCAATGACAGGACCCGAATGGAAGCCTGCACGGATGCTGAGATACCTGCAAGCCACAAGCATGCCCGAAATGATTGCTGGAACTAACTTTCCAACAAGGGAAGAAAGCGCTTTGCTGGCTTCTACGCAATTCAAACAAGGCAGCCTGCACACTTCTGCTCTGTGCAACTGAAGGCAGCTAGCCTGAAGCAAAGCAATAGTCACAGGCTTGCTATCACAGCCAATGCTTGGAAGCAGGGCTGAGCAATAGGCGCTTACCCCATCTCTAGGTCATCCTCGTTAGCCAAGATGCTGGTAGCTGCTTGTACAGCCTCCATAGCAAATCTGGCAACCTGTGCTGCATGGTCATGCTGGGGCTGCCGCAGGTTGCCCACCACCATGTATGCATCGCCTATTGTCTCTACTTTGAACAGGTTGTACTTAGTTGTGAGGCTGTCCAGCGCACAATATAGGCGATCAAGCATGACCATAACCTGCAGCAACAGCATTGATGTCAGACAGGTACTGGCTTTAAATGCAGAAAGTGATAGTAAGGCTTGACCTGTGTAAACAGCATCAACATTGGATGAAGGTCGGCAATGCTATAGCTCATTACGCACATATGGTAGCCCAGAGGAATTCAGGCATGTTTGTGAACGCTGCACATGGATGCAACTATGTTTGTTCCTGGTGAGCGTGGCCTGTGAGCTAGGGACAGTTAGGCATGGGTAAGTGACAGGACCAACAGAGCATCCAGAAGCCCAAACGCTTGCATGTGACTAGCCTGCTGCATGGGTCAAGCCTTGCGTGACTGACATGCAGCATTGTCAAATTACAGGACGGAAGTGCAACTGCTTTGAGACACACAGCAAGCCCTTCACAGTGTCAGAAGAATGTCGGGTCATGCCAAGCATCATTATGCACGCAGCAAGTTGCAATTGTGATCGGTGAATGTCCATGCTTCATGGCACAATAGCAGGCGGCGCACGTGTGCATGGGGCCAGTGCATGACAGCAATCACATGAATGTTGCACTAAACTGCAGATCCGATTTGTTCCTGTCACACTGCCACAATGCTGAAGGCATACTGAACATCACACAACTGCCCCACTGTGAGTAGCGCAGTGCAGCTGACCTGCTGGGGTTGCATCTGACTGGACAAGGAGGTGAACCCCACAATGTCACTGAAGAAGATTGTCACACAGTCATAAGGCTCCGGTTCCACAGGACGCCCCTCCCTCAGTGCTGCTGATACCTGCAGACACATTTTTTGGCATTGGTATGGGCACAAAGATCTGTACGTGCAGAATCATGTGAGGCGTCAATGCTCGTTGATGGTATTGAGATGAGTGTCCATGCAAGTGACTGCAATAGTCAGGATTTGACCAATCAACTGATGTTGTCAAGCTGAACAGTACTTGAGATGTAGCTTGCATTTGAATGCAATGGTGCTATCAAGCAAGACGTGCTCAAATGCACAAACAAACCTTTGGAGGCAGGATCTGGTCCAACAGAGCGCGCTCCTTGAGGTGTTTGGCCCTCAGAGCCTCATCCGCTGAACACTGGAAGGTATCCGCTGCAAACTGTGCCAGCCTTTCCTTGATGGTGGGAAAATCTGGCCGCTGTGCAGCATCCTACATACACATGAACAGACACATTATGCATGGTCAAGGGCGCAAGAGACAAGTCTGCAAGAGAGGTACTATCAGCAACGAAAGTGACACACTGATGCTGCGTATCAGTCATGAGCATTTTGAAGAAGCTGCATGGTTTGGCTCATCTGAACAATCTCTGCACGCTGGCCTCATTTTGGCATATTGGGCGCCATGTGTTTGACAATGACAGAATACAGCTTGGTACTCTGACCTAAAGACCACCGGCAAGCCCAAAAGGCAAATGATACAGCCGAAGCAGGAGCAAGAGCAAGGGCAGCAACAGCAGCAGAGCAGCGGTGTTTTTACAGGGTGCCAGCAGCTGGTTATGGGGACTGCTTGGACTGTTGCGGGCCACAGGATGTCACCAAGCTTTCAGGCAAAGAGCAAAGCACAGACAACAATAGCAGCAGCAGCAGCAGCAGCAGCAGCAGGAGCAACAGCAGAGGAGCAGGGTGCTTACAGGGTGCCAGCAGTCTTTCATGAGGGCTACCAGCAGGGGTGAAGGGCTACGCCCGTGTAGCCCTACTAGCTGAGGCCTCTTGGGCTGCTTGCGGTGCTTGTCAGCTATTGCATGCAGCACCTCCTGCACTCATGATCACCCACATGAGAATGGTACAAAGTGAATTTTACAAGGGTATGTTGTATGTAACACCTCCTACATTCAGTATCGCTCTCATGATATTGGCTTTGAATGGCTGAGGGACGCGCCTGCCGCAAGCACTTCACTGCTTGTGCACACTTCTGACTGCTCCAAGCAGAGTCATCAGTTTTGGTACCATTAAACTTTGACAAGGCTATTTACTGGCATGTCAGTGCTTCTCTGTGCACCTGACAGGTGTTCCAGCTCATGGGGAAGCATCCCTGTTCCCTGTTCTCCCAGGGAGAACAATCATGACATGACAAAAGATGGCTGGTTGGTCAATGCCCCAAACATCAGCCGCATGACATTCAAGAAAGCTGCCATGCATGATGCATGAGTGCAGTGATGTGAGCAAGTACCAATGTCCTGATCATGTGCAGACCACGAGAGAGGTCAGCTTTCTTGGAGCAAGCCTTACAGGACAAAGGCAATTTCACTTGGTACTTCAAGTGCAGTACAGCCCACCTCTTTGTTTTCTTTCTCAAAGGGCTCCTGCCTGTACAGCACCTCGTACAGCAGCATGCCGTAGGCATACACGTCTGTGGCCTTGCTGGGAGGGTCCCCCCTGAGCAGCTCAGGGGCCCTCCAGTAGGGGGCCTTGTACCCCCTCCTGTACAGCATCAGCTCTGCCTCTTCTGGACCCTACACAAGACCCAAAAAGGTAAGTCAACATGAGGTTTGCTCCTGGTTTGTGGCAGCGCTATCTTGTATGTAGGCACCTGACCCAAGTCTACTAGACTAGCGCGCATATGCATCCAGGCCCTAGTCCAGGCATACATAGCAACTGTTTGAACATGCACATGCATGCAGCTTTGTAGGCAGCAACAGAACCCTGCTGGAAAGTCAGGCTTACAACTTACTGCTTGCAGCTGGGACTACATGAGCTCAAGCCAGACTGATGTCCAGCAGCACTTAAATAGGCGTGAGCTCCTCAGCCTTTCATAGGCATCATGACAAGCACGGCAAGCAATAAGCAATCAACTGACATGAGCATGAGTTCAAGTTCACGGGACCAGACTACACATATATATTCCACAGATGCATCTTACTGCCTGCAGCTGGAACAACAGCTGAGCTCAACAGCTGGCGTTCAGCAGCATTTGACTGGGTGTGTGCTCTTTGTCTTGGCCGGGGATTGTGGAATAGTGCAAGGCGTGTCTCTATGCGCTGACATGAGTCCCACCTCACGCCACATGGCAACATATTGCATGCGTCTAAGTCCACAAATTGCAACTTACCGCCTGCAGCTGGAAATGCATGAGCTGAGCCCGGTAGTTGGCGTCCAATAGCACTCTGCTGGGTGTGAGCTCCTCATCTTGGCTAGGGATCTTTGAGAAGTGCAGGAACTTCATGCCCATGGCCACATCCTTCATGATGGTCACAATCATCTCATTGTCCAACTCCACAGTCTCATTGTGGATTAGGCTGCTGAGTGCACCCCTCTCTGGGCACACCATCACCTGTTTTGACAGTGTCACAGGTCAATGCAGTTTTAACTCTTTGTGCATTCAGGAGTCAACTGCTGGCAGGATCATGTCCTTCATGACAGTGTCATTCATACCGTTGCCGGTTTGTGGGCACCAGAAAGAGCATTGAGCATGCGCAGTACACAGGGTATTCAGTCGCTGGCAAACATATGCAAGTGAGTGCTCAGTGTACTCAACTCTAGACGAAGTTGAGCTGTCATGCACAGGGGTACGTGACCTAGGGATCATACGGACATGAAGCATTTAGCGCAAGTGTGGTGTGACAGCTTGCTCATATTGTGTGTGTCTGAAACATTGTTGTTGCCAGTGATGCAATGCAGGAGATGGTCAAGACTGCAATACTAGAACAGCTTCATTGCATGAACACTAGGGCCAAGAGCAAGTACCAGTAAGGGGTCTTCTGTGACTGGCTCAGTGGCCACCCCCATGACAGTGGCAACGTTGGGATGCCGCAACTGCATCCTCTGCGCTACCTCTGACATCGCCTGCATTGCAACACACATCGCATGTCACATTTTGTACCTAGACAACCCAAAACTGTGCACAAACATGCTCAAAGATACTGCCGAGGAAGGACTGCAACTGCACCCAGATTGATCACGCGCTGGCCAGAAACCCAAGGCTTTATTTTGACCATAAGACAGCAGGTGTGCATCATGCTGCAAGCAAGAACCGAGGTGCTTGTATGTCTCACCCTGCGCCTAGCCTCCCTCAAAGCTGCAGCGTTCCCCCAAGGCAAATTGTTGCTGAGGAAGCACTGCACTTGTGCCCAGATGGTCTTAAGCCTGTCCCGAGTGCGGGAGTGGTTGCGGACCACTGTGGGTCTGATGGTCACTGTTGTTGAACCCGGCACCTTGCCAGACCACACCTGCAGCAGAAAGCAGATTTGCCATTTTGTATCTTCTTGTTCTCCTGAGTTGACATTGGCGCCTTGTCAGTGCACACCTGCAAGCAAACGCAGGCTTTGCCTTTTTTTGGGCAATCTTCAAACCAGACTCGAGCCTGTCTTGAGTGCGGCTGTGGTTGGCAGATGCAGTCCTTGTATCACAAGCCTGACCTTCAGCAAGCGTGCAAACTGCTTGCTGCTCGCGATGCATGGCAAAGCTTGTCACGTGAGTTGACAGCTTTGAAGTCAGTGCCCAATGACGCCGCCTGTACTTGCCCATGTCACATGTGCATGCATGAAATCACCTGCGCTTGCTTTTACATTTGTAGCATGACACGCAGATGCATACCTGCAGGTTGTCTGAGACCAGTGACACAAAGCTGCTTCTTCTTCGCTGCGCCTTGGAAGGGCTGGAGGCAGGCACAGGAAGGGCTGTTTCGCTCTTGTTCCTGGCCAGGTACGCCGCACCTGCCCCAAAGTCCAGACTCTTCTTTGAGTTGACCTCAAAGTCAAAGGCTGATGGGTAAGCAGGATTACTGGGCGCCAACAGGCGCTTGACTGACACATGGACTCCACAGAATGTGCCCTTGAGAATCAATCCATGAGTGCCCTCGCCGAGTACCTCGGACTGAGCTCCAATATGCAGCTCAGAATAGGCGATGGCATTGGGTATGCTTGAGCCAAATCGATGCTTTCTGATGGTGTAGAAACAGACCAGCAGCACTGCTACAACCACCAGGCTGGGGATGACTGTCATGATGACTGCGAAACCGCTGATCCTGAGACCCCCAAAGGCTGAGGCTGAGCTTGAGGGGGGTTGGGGTATGCAGGGCTTGCAGAAGCAGGAGTAACCCTGTGCAACATGGAGAAGGGCTTAGCATGCTGACTCTGTGACCCTGGCGCTGATACAAAAGCAAAACACACAAGTGAAATTGACGTGGAGCCACGCAACTGACGCACGGAAGAGACAGATGCCTGTGTGCAGCATGTCACACCTCATGCCATGTACCATAAAACAATCATGGTGTTTCCTCATCCATGGCAAGACAATTGCGGGAGTCTCACCTCAGGACACGGCAACCCAAGCGAAGCACACTGTGTCCTGATCTGGCTCAGGGGCAGTTTGATCTGCCCTGGGGCGCATGTGATCAGCTCCTCAAGGTCACTAGCCCTCAGGCAGCTGCCATTCTTCAGCAGGCCAATGTTCTGCTGCAGCGTCCTGACAGGATTGTAGGAGTAGGGGGTTGTCCAAGTTGCATACACGCCCTTCTGAGCTGCCGCATCTGTTCTGTTGATCCTGCAGCATTCACAGGGGTTAGGGTGACATGTCCGGATTCCAAAGTGCCACCCAAACCCTTCAACGACATCATCTTCAATCCATTGCCTGCCTTGCTCTCCACGTTGATGGCCTCAGGAGTGAGCGCTGTGATATGGCTTGCTGATGGACCATTGGGTTGTGACTGCTGCAGTGCTTTGCTGCTTGGTTCACACAATATTTGCTGACTTTTGACATGCAGCACATCAACAAGGCATAGCAGGGAAGCTCAGGGCTGACTAAACAGCCTCTGCTGGTCGCTTCCGGGAACTTTGGCCAGCATACAGGCACGCACAGCAGCAGACGGTGATACAAAGACGGGCTGGGCCTAAGGGTGTCAATGCTGCATGTATAGCCATTCAATGCTGGCTTACATTTGGAAATTTGCCCAACATGCGCCTGCTTGCTGTGTGAGGCAAAATCAACTTCCAGTGTATTGCCAAGCATGCCTTCAAACAGCACTGATTATTGTCCCGGACAAGAGGAGATGAAGAAAAACAGATAGAGTGGCAACATAAAAAACCAGAACAATGACAAATCAACAACAAGCAAGAACAGAATCATTTCTAGGTGGTAGTCACCTGAAGAGAGCCTCTGTGATGGCTTTGCGCAATCTATAGTTCAGATGCGGCAGAGCATCCAGCGGGTACTCAGGGTACAGCGTCAAGGGCGCAGTGACAGGCCAAGGGTACCCAGGTATATATGCCTGCATATTGTCAGCACAACAGCCGTCAGGAGGCCTGTGAGGGCTGCCCTCTGAGAAGTCATTTTACCCAACCTCCAGTCACAAATGGAGCACAGTCACAGCCACTGTGCTTCATTTGTATGTCTGCAGTATAGTGGGCACATCATGAAGCAGTCGAGTTGTCATGTGGGCGCTGTCCTCTGCAAAGTCTGAACTTCAAGCCTGGAGTCACAGGCACTGTGTTTGATGTACTGCCTGCATGTCGCCAGCACATCAGCATTCAGTAATCTTGTCATGCGGCGCTGTCCTTTGTACAGGCCGCTGGTCAAATCTGAAGTCGCAAACAATGTGCTTTGCCGGTGCCGAGCACATCATATGATCTGAAGCTTGCGTCTGTCCCAAGGGAAAAGAGGGTGTCTGCTCTGCAATGCTTGCAAGCTTGCTGATGGTGAGCCCTAGTGTGCCATACGCAATGGATACATGGCAAGAGACCAGCCTTGCAATTCTCAGTGCTATGCATCTGCAATTACATCCTGTGACATACATGGTCGAGCCACAACATGGCAGTCAAAGCCGTACATTTCTTAACGACCATCTGATGGTTCAGCAGACCGCTTTCTGAAATGGTGAACAGTGTATCATGCTATGTCCAAGGGAAAACATGCAACAGCTTTGCATGCCATAATGCGACGGGACAACAGCTCATTTTGGGCTTATCCTCAGGACCAACTGCTATGAGCAAGCCTTGCTAAGGCTCATATCGCAAGGCTCTTTATGTTGACATTATCTGTTCTGAGCATTGATGCTTTGATGGTGCCTGCAGCGGCTGAGTTCATGGCAGAAAGGCATGAGGCGCAGCCAAAGCATACCTGTGACAGAACCTTGAAGTCGGACACATTGAACAGCCCGGCATTCTGCATATTCTGCAGCAGGTCGGCTCTGACAAAGATGACATCTGCCAGCCCATCCAGAACATCCTGAATGCCTTGCTGAATGTTTGGCAGATACAACACCTGCAGCCATAGCTATGCCTTTGTTGGTCAAGCCCTCAGCTTACAGCTGACTACAGGGCAACCAGATGCATGCCAGCTTGTCATGTGTGTCTTGTGACAGATGCGACAAAAGTCAAGTTGCTGAAACACATGTGACAGGTATAATGTGTAATTAAGAGGTCTTGAGTGAGTTGTCTATTTACACCAGAGATTGCACAGCTTGACATCTGTACCCACAAGGAGAGCCAAATAGCCTCACCGTAAGCATAATAATGAAGATGATGCTGGTAGCAGCGTACAACAAGTGTGGGATCCAGATCACATAGATTATACGCAGCAGGTAAGCAGATGTTGCCATGGACTTGCCTGCTTGGCCGAGGCAAACAGGTCAATGCCTGCGCTCTGCAATGCTCCAACTTGTGACTCCCAGCCAGCAACCAAGGTCAAGGAACCAATCTCTACCTACGATTTATGCAGAACAATTTTCTGTACGGAATTTGGGAGCATGTCTGACACAACTTCAGCGTTAGCTGCAGACGGTGCAAACACATGGGGGCCGGAGCATTCAGGCGGAAATGTGCTGATGTCAACACAGGCAGAATGCCTTTTGCATGACTGGACAACAGAATACTGTGCAGGCATTGCAGACCACTGTGGCAGAACCCAGAGCTCTTGCAAAAGCCAGTGAGCTTCACCTGAATTCAGGTCATGCGGTGGTGATGCATGCAATGTACATATGTGTTGAAAGCCAGAAGCTTCGCTTACCGTGCGATCCACAACATCAAGAAAAGAGTTGATGTCTGTTCTGTTCACATTTGTGACCATCGCTGCTCCGTAGACAGTGAGCTCTGTGTTGTTTTGCCAGCTGATGATAGACGCCAGAGTTGCGACGCCATATTGCTCCTGTGACAGGAGATCAAAATTGGCTTGACTGTGAGAGATTTGTAACTCGCAAGCTCTTTCAGATTGCAACCTCACATACATCTATAATAATATTGAGCATGCTCCAGGACTGATGAGTGTGCATGCAAAGTAACTGACGCAGATAGCAGAATCTTGCCAGACAAACAGCTCAAGTGACACACAAGCAAGGGAACGTCGTCAATGAAGCACCGTGCAGGAGATTATGAATTGACTTGCCTCCAGGCAGGAGTGCATGCCAGCATTAGACCACACCAAGTCAATGGTTGCATTGCCGACTGCGTTGTACACTGCTGTTTCTCCAACAAGCGGTACAAGCATAAAACTGCAGTTCAGCGTAGGATAGAGCTCTGTGGTCAAATAATCTCTGAACGTTGCATTCCATGCTGCATACGCTGCATCCACTCCATAGATGGCATGCATGCCAACTTTGATGACACAGCTTGTGTTGCCCTGAGATGAAGAACAGGCATATTGTAAGCTCTGAACGCCTCTTGGCCAACACAGCTAGGCTGTGCCACCAACTCAAAGTGTACAGAGTACACCAGCGGTGACGCCAGATCATACCTGGGCGAATGCATATGGCAAAGCCAGGAGCAGAAGCAGGACTGCACGCAAGTGTACAGACCCTCCGCTATGCAAGTCCATACACGTCGCCGCAGTGCAACTCAGCGAGCGCCGAGACAGTTACGTGACAGACACAGCATAGCTACCAGATGTTTCAGCTCAATGCCGCGGGTCAGAGCTGTCTTCGTAACTGAAAGGTGTCCTGTGAGACACTACAATCATCGACGTCCTGGCTGCAGGTACACAGGAGTTACGACTCTCGTCATCACGTGCGAGCTCGAGCAGCAGCAACACAGGTTGACATGGTGTACGCATTACTGCGCAAGCGCACCGCGCAACGCGATCGATTGCATGGTAGGCTCGAGTCCAAAGTAGACTCTGAGCGCAGGGAAACTGAATGTTGCTGCCATGTGATCTGTCCAGACGTATGTGGAAAGCGGTGGCAAAGTCGGTCAAAACAAGTTTGATTCAGAGAACTGCATCACAATCAGTTGCGTTGAACGCAGGTCATATCTGCTGAAAGCGTCTCTCCCAAGTACCTGCGTCGCAAGCGCCATCTCATATGCGGCTGCACATGACGTGACATCGTAAGTCAAACAGCAGGAGCATGCCTCCTCTGAGCTCAGGCCGTCCGACTTGTTGGGGCTGGAGGTAATGGTGAACGTGGGCCTGCGGACCTTCATCTGGGAGTCCAAGTCTGTCGAGCAGCAGCTTACCCGAGAAGTGAGCATGTGCCCCACCGGAGTTGGCCAGTTACGGCAGTACGATCACTGTTGACCCTTTCTTGACCTGCAGTTGTGGAGCTTGAACAATGCAACCTATCATGCCTACCGGCAGTATGTAAGGTGTGTCACATGCGCGTGTCACTGATCAGCTTCCATACTGCAAGCAGTTACACTGAAGTATGCTCACATTCTCACAAGAAGAATGAATTGCAGCAACTGTAAGGAGAATGGCTTTCCAGAACAGCAGGCTCTGCATGTGCAGCGCCGTCCCTCAAGTGCTGGTAACACGAATGTTGCCGCTTCAGATGTAAGTGCTCATTCTAGCGATACATTTGGAGTACTTGTAAGAAGATGTAGACTGTCTTCACCCCTGCATGCATTTGCAGCCATGAAAATGCTGACTACATCTTGCATATGCATGAAGTTGCAGCATGCGTTCTCACAGGATAACATTTCTTGTGAACCTGTTGCCAAACTGCAAGCTGCCTGTGCCTGCAGATTTCAGCATCCTCTATGGCTAGTCAGGCAGTGCAGATACCGACACCCTACTCGTTTGCTGGTAGGCAGCATACAATGTGCATTGCAGGCAGCATCGCTTAATTGCTTGATGTGCATGCTCCTTAAGTGTCAATGCTATGTGCCAACACCTTACTTAAGTGACCAGCATTCAAGTCAGATTCACCAGCTCAATTGGGAGCTCCTGTTGCAGGCATGCAGCATATCCTACAGGAAAGCAATGCAAGGGTGACAGTTTTGAAGTTTGGACGGCTCAGCTCAGAATTGTTGGCGTATGGTGCAATGGATGGAGTTGTGAGGATTGCAGTTATAGGTCAAACAAGCACTGTTAACCATGTGGGTCATGATGTCTGCTGCTCTACATGTGACTGGGCTCATTTCGCAAAGCTTTGCTGACCAGTTACATATGGCACGCATTGTTTGTCAAGCCACATGTCCAACCAATGTCATTGTGATTCCAGATATAATCAAGAGGGTGGGTAGTGTGCTACATCTGCTTGCAAGACGTCTAATTGATTGCGCAGGTACTCAAACAGCACATGAAAGCAGTGTGTGATATTGATTGGTCCTTGGACAACACTTTTTTGCTGTCAGCGGGGATGGAAGGAAGCATCAGCATGTGGATGACAGCTACAGGGCAGCTGCTGCGCATCTTCCTGACAGCTTCCCCAGCATGTTGTGCCAATTTTCATTTGGTCAATCAGAGTCTAGTCATGGCTGGCACAGAGTCTGGCATGATCCAAGTCTTCAGCACTGGCACAGGTCAGTTGCACCATGCTTTCCGGCATGCAGAAGTTGTTTTGTCTGAATTCAGAAGCTGAGCATCACATGTCATTACTGCATTGCCATGCACAAGCTGGCCTGGCGAGACAAGGCTTGTGCCACACACGCCTAGCACATGTGCGCAAAAGTGCAGTGATCATGGTGTTATGAACACGCAAGCTGCCCATCTTGCCCATGGCTTGTGGCTTCAGCATGAGTTGCAGCATTGCCTGGAGTCACAGTAACAGCACGTGCAATGCACGCCGGCAACTTGCACTCAAAACACAGGGTGATGTTGCACAACCTGGTAAAGCAGCACCACAACATGCCATAAACGCAGGCGTTTGTGTTGTTGTGCAGGGAAGCTGGTCTTGGGGCAGTCTCTGACAGGTGCCAGCAAATTGCAAAACGGCTTGAGCTGCTCAGTCATGGCAGTCAGCAACAATTTGCTGTTTGTCGCTGACAGCAAAGGATGTATCAGCACATTGCGCTGTGACATAAAGAATGGGCAACTTCAGGTCAGTCTCAAGCTCTGTCAGTCTGTTGCCATCAACACATGCTGTATTTTGTAAGATCACAGTCATAAAGCAATGAAGGTGACAGCCAACCCTGCCCATCGTCAGAGAGGATCCAGCACATACTGTAGCAGTCCCTGTAGCCTTGCCTGCTTGTATCAGCAAGCTGTGGCATAGACGTAGGGTTGATTTTTGGAGGCAATTGCTCCAGTTTCTGCCATGATCTTGTAAGAAGCTGGTGACAGTTGTCATGTGCTCTGCAGGCTTTGGCGGTATTGACTCGTACACCATTGCCAAATGGGCGTGTGTCAGAGCCTGCAAGCTTGGTGTACTGCCCCTACTCCAGTACAGCACGCAGCCAAGCTCTTCTGCTGTCCACTGCTGATGGCCATGTCTCTTTGATCAAAATAGCAGATGCAGTTGTAAGTGACCAAAGTCTGCCTAAATCAGCTTAAGGCGTCGGCCTACAAGTGTCAAGCAGCAATGCATTATTTGCTTTTCCACAGTGGTGTCACAACGGGCCAGCATTGATGGCCTAAAAGCTTGTGTACACAACTTCGCATGCAAAATGCATGAGTGCAGCTTACTGTCATGAAAGACAACAACAAACCCGCCCTCCAGATATGACAGCCGCACCCATCACAAACAGGCTGTGACATGCACGGCAGACTAATGACGAACATGTGCTTCCATGTGAAGTTATGCCTGCATCTACCTGCATGCTGGACACACATCAGGACACTGCCAAGCCAGGTGCAATAGGCTCACAAGCGTTGTCTGTTTACATGCTATGCAAAGTCAGGACCTGGCTGATCACACAGAGAGCACTTACAATGCATGCAATGACTACCCTGCTTGGCAGGCATTCTGATGAGCATGATATGGTGCAGGCTGGCAGGCTGGATGTTGTGACTTCTGTTGAGGTGCCACGGGCTGCCCGCAAAATTCGTGCCACTCTGTGTCCAAAAGTGCAAGTCACTGACCCAGAGTCCATTGTCATGGGTGGAGAAGACACATGCGTATACATTTATGACATTAGCAAGCCAGGCTCAGGGGCCCTGGTGCTCAATCAGTTGCAGGTCAGCCATCCTCGTCTGCATCTGACCCAAATGTGTAGTTCTGCTGCGCATGTTCTATGGACCAAGGTAGATCAGTCAAGCTAAGTGCAAATGTGCAGAAGTTACACCCATGTGTGTGAAACATGGCAAGAAATGGCTGCTGTTTCTGCTGCGCGTGAGAAATCCAACGAAGTGCAGGATCTATTTGGCTAGCAGCACTGGCTGGCTGCACATAGAGCCTGATATCACTCAGCTTGTGGTTACCATTTCTGCTCCCCCACACACAAATTGTCATAGCGCGCTTCTTTCAATAATATTGTCACTGTGTGCTAAATTTAAAGTCACCAGTCCAGCTTTTTCTGATCATGTCATGCAGGGGCATATGGCGCCTGTTGTAGACGTTTCTTGGAGCTATGATGAACAGTTATTAGGCTCTTGCGACTGTGATGGGGCAGTCATCTTATGGAGAAGAGAAAGGATCCAATGATGATTGTGATGCCGAACTGCTGCAGATTGCATATCCTTGAAGCCTCAACAAATGAATGTCATTACCAGTTGCCATTGTGTTATGCACAGTCAATCAGAAATGGGGTGCATGCTTACGCCTACATAGATTTAGGTTATGACCTTAGTAATTACTGCACTGCTGTCGTGTCTGCTGACATGCAGGTAAGCCAATTCTTGACAAACCTTTGTCCATCAGCATCTGAGCAGTGTTGCGAGGTATTTTTCCAACAATATGTGCACGTTGTCAGATGTCATATTAACTGATACAGGCATATTGTACCACATGTCACACAAGAATGCAAATTGCAACTACAGTAAAAGCTCTTTATAACGACACCCTTTACAGTGACAATCGCGATATAACGACAAAAT